>CAUYRT010013319.1:0-33031 GCA_963574885.1 Lepilemur ruficaudatus
GCTTTATCTGAAATGCTTTGCAAAAAAACAGATGCTCAACTTTTTTTTGGGGGGGGGGTGGGGACTAACTACATGCATGCCAGAGAGCAAGAAAAAATAAAATATTACTTTCAAGATTGTATTAGGGGTCTCAATGGGGGGTGGGAAATCCTCTAAAACTGATTTATGTGAATAGCTGTACAACTTTGTAAATTTACTAATAACCATTTAATTGTACACTTAAAATGGAGTAAAGACATGATCTGTAAATTACAATTAAAAAAACAAAAAAAATTTTAAAAATTAAAAAAAAATCCAAATGGGAGCAGATGAAATCAAACTCTCACTCATTGCTGATGATATGATACTATATTTAGAAAACCCCAGGGATTTGTCCAAGACACTCCTAGAATGGATAATGAATTCAGTAAAGTCTCAGGTTACAAAATCAATACACACAAAACAGAGGCATTCATATACGCCAATAACAGTCAAGCTGAAACTCAAATCAAAAACGGAATACCTTTTACTATAGCCCCAAAGAAAATTAAATATCTAGGAATATATTTAATGGCAGATGCGAGAGACATACACAGGGATAACTATGAAACACTAAAAAAAGAAATTGTAGAAGATGTAAACAGATGGAAAAATCTACCTTGCTCAGGGATTGGTAGAATCAATTTCGTTAAAATGTAAATACTACCTAAAGTGATCTACAGAATTAATGCATTCTCCATCAAAGTACTGTCATCATTCTTTACAGATCTAGAAAAAATAATTCTACACTTTGTATGGAACCAGAAAAGACATTGTGTAGCCAAAGCAATCTTAAGTAAAAAGAACAAACTGGGAGGCATCAGTCTTCCAGACTTCAAGCTGTATATAAAGCAATAATAATCGAATCAGGCTTTTATTGGCACAAGAACATAAGCATTGATCTTTGGAACAGGCCTGAGAATCCAGAGATGAAACCATCCCCATACTGTAATCTAATCTTTGACAAAGCAGACAAAAATATACATTAGGGAAAAGAATCTCTCTTCAATAAATGGTGCTGGGAAAACCGGATAGCTACATGCAGAAGAATGAAACTGGATCCCTTCCTCTCGCCTCTCACAAAAATACATTCAAGATAGATAAGAGACTTAAACCTACGGCACGAAACCTTAAGAATTCTAGAAGATGTTGGGAAGACCCTTTCAGACATTGGCCTAGGCAAAGAATTTTTGAAGAAGACCCCCAAAACAATCACAGCAGCAACAAAAATAAATAAATGGGATCTGATCAAATTAAAAAGCTTTTGCACAACCGAGGAAACTATCATTAGAGCAAATACACGACCTACAGAATGGGACAAAATATTTGCTCTCTACACATCCAATAAAGGGCTGATAACAAGAATCTATCTAGAACTTAAAAAAAAAATCAGCAAGACAAAATCAATTAACCCCATCAATAAATGAGTTATGGAAATGAACATAAATTTTTCAAAAGAAGACAAAGTAATGGCCAGCAAACATATAAAAAAAAGTTCAACGTCTCTAATCATTAGAAAAATGCCAATCAAAATCACAGTGAGATACCACCTAACCCCAGTGAGATTGGCCTCTATCAAAAAATCCCAAAACAACAAATGCTGGCGAGGATTCGGAGAGTCAGGAACACTGTTACACTGTTGGTGGGACTGCAAATTAGTGCAACCTCTGTGGAAAAGAATTTGGAGATACCTCAAAGAGCTAAAAATAGAAATATCATTCGATCCAGAAATAGCACTATTAAGCATCTACCCAAAAGAGCAAAACACATTCTATAATAAAGACATCTGCAACCCAATGTTTATAGCAGCACAATTCATTATTACTAGATCATGGAAAAAACCCAAGTACCCTTCAATTCATGAGTGGATTATTAAAATTTGGTATATGTTTACAATGAAATTATTACTCAATTATAAGAAACTACAGTGATCTAGCACCTCTTATATTTTCCTGGATTGAGCTTGAGCCCATTATCCAAAGTGAGGTAACACAAGATCAGAAGAATAAACTCCACATTTACTTCCCATCAAATTGGTACTGACTGATTAACACTATGGTGCTCACAAGGTAGTAATATTCTCCAGGGATGGGGAGTTGGGGGTATAAACTCACAACTATAGGACACGGTGTGCATTGTGTGTGTGGGGGGGTGAAGGGCAGGCCTCTAACCCTCGCTAGGGAGAGGTAATGATATAAAATGTTACCGAAATATTTCTATTCCCATAATAACCAGAAATATATATATATATATATATATATATATATATATATATATATCTCAAGTTTAAAAAGGCCATAAAACATATGGATATTTTTTGGAGAATGGTAGTAATAAAACCCTTCCCAGTTTCCAAAAATTTTCCACATGTAGAAGACATTAAAAGTTCAAAAGGTAGCCCATTAATTTAATTTTAATTAGTAATGTAATGATAGCTAGAGAGTAGATATATTTAAAATAATTTGTTAAAATGTTTGCTTTGATATAGAAAAATATGTTTCATGTTTAGGCTTACATATACTCAAATTGATGTTAAGAGCTATCTAGGTATAGGTGTAAGCATTAACCTATCAGCAAAGGTTAGGTATCACCATTAACAATATCCCCATTATGTCATCGTTATTAAATATCAAGAAAGCATGCTAAGGGAGAATTGATGGATGTTAGTTAAAAAGTATCATTTTACTATTTTCATTCTCCAGAACAGAATTTTCAGGTTGTGCTAAATTTAAAGAAAGTTTCTAACTTTATTCTTGTAAATTTTTTGCCCAATTTTTGCCTTTGAAGGTAAAAACAGCTCTTCAGTAAATACTAGAAAAAAAGAACAAAAAGGCTACTGCTCTGGTAGCTGCTGTTGTTGCTGATTTCATAACCAAGTATCTCCTTGGCAGATACACAGCTGAGCAGAGTTGTTGATAAAACATTTAGACAGCCTAAATTGTTAATTTATTGAACACTATTCTTTAATATCTGTGAAAGACTTACTCATATTATGTTAAATATTTTAAATAGTCAAAAAGGATGAATTACATTTAATGTTAAATAATATCAATATTTTAATTGATAATCTGAAATTATTAGTTCTGAGATTATGCAGAGTAACACTTTTTAAAATGAATAAATCAAAAAGAGAATGAGATATGATGGAAATAAAAAAATGCTTGGCATACAATAGCACCATTTAAGACAATCTCAGCAAAGACAATTTAGATAAGAGCTACTGAAATGGGATAAAATTCAAGAAACATTTTTAAGAGCTACTACGAAGACTTTTGCTCGAGATTTTAAAACAGGGAAACAGATGGGAGAAATAATTGTCTAACGTTTATGTTAATGTACCATAAAACCCCAATTATTTAGGCCTCTTGGGGGATCAGGTGTTTGGCTAAATTTTGGTTAGCTCAGAGTTACTCTAAACTCAATAGTATCTCAGAAATTGTTGAAAATCATTCCAAAGTAGTTTAATAATGCCTGGGAATTATAATTATGCTTTTCTTTTTGGATATGGTAATGCTTCAAGGTCATTGTTCTAAACACAAATTCTGATTGTGCAAAGCTGTGATGGTAGACATGTACTGATGGATGAATATAAGATACCCAGAAAGTATCCTTTGGAAAATAAATATATAATGTGAAATATACATATATATATATATATTTTATATTGATTTGCCCTTTCTTTTTTTCCTTTTTCTTTTCCCTATTCAAAGAAAAGCTCTTTTTTCTAAAGCACTGACCTCCTTCGCAGGCAATAAAGCTGGTTGTCTTCTGAGCGTGATATAGGGATTCTTACCGGGGTCTCTTGACTCCCAAAATGTTCCTAGCCACACCTTTAACCATTAGAGATATAGTAATTTTAAAGTATAAATTAATAATTTTAAAATACAATTATCTCTGGAAAAGCTGACAATTGATTTGTTTATACTATAGTTTAAATTAGTCTGATTACATTGCTATCTATCAAATGGCTACCTAAGTTATGTAAACAGATGGATTGGGACTTTTAATTGCGAAAGAGAGTTTAGAATATATAGGATTTACAAGGAATCATGCAGTGCCTACGTATTAATGAAAGAAAATATACTCATTAGGAAGATATTTTTAAACCTTTCATTACTAAAGTAGCTAATGTTAAATTATCTCACTGTTTTGTGATTGTCTTTTTATTCAACATTATCCTTTAAAACACTACATATTCTGTGATGACAGGGACTGTCTTATTCATAGTACTCATTATACTTGTATGTACCTGATAAATATGGCTTCACCATATATGTGTTATGTTTAGTATAGTGCCTTGTGTACAGTAGACCTTCTACAAATATTTGTTGAAAATATAAATATATTAATGATATGAAAAATTTGTGAACACTAAATAAATAAAAGTGAACCTTATAAGTAGAAAATGGTATCATTGTTATCATTATGCCAAAATTACTCTGAATATTTATAAATCAAGGGACTGATGTTCAGAGAGGTTATGTGTATTTATAACATCCTGGATTTCTTCTTTGTAGAAATTTTCATAATTTATAATATAATTGAACAATTTTTGTTAGCTATTAGTCTGTCATTCAGACTATAGGTTCTAATAGGGTGGGGGCTAATGTTGTTTTATTTATACTATATCACAAAACCTAGCTAAGTACCTGCCATATAGTAACTATTTGACAAACACTGGTTGAATAAATGAATGATTATAATTATACTGATAATATTTTTCATATTTTCCAAGTTTCAAAAGATAAAGGCAGAAATGTTTCAGGATATGCCATGTGCTTATGATTAAAATGTCTACTTACAAATGAAAATTTTATTTAATCCAATATCATTCAGCAACCACATAACTGTTTTTCTGAGATGGCAGTTTGTCTACAAGATATGACAAAAGAGAAATAAGACAGTTCACATGAAATCAATAACAAAAATGAATTCTGAGTTAAATTGGAAGATATCCTATACTTTGAAATATTTCAGCATTAATTTTATTCTAATGTGCAAAAAGATGACTTCTTTACATGAATTTTCAGATATACATGTATACATATATATGCACACATATATACATACATATATACTGTAACTTACATATCCTGTAACTTCACCTTGTTATAGTATATGTTGCAAATTTGGGCACATACAATATGCCATAAGCTCTGATTATCAATCTTGGTGTATACAATAAACCTGGTTTTAAGGAACAAAAATAGGTAATCTATTGCCCCTGTTCTCAAGTAGATTAGAGCCCACTGAGAAAAACAGATGCATTAACAAATATTGATGATGCATAGTATGCTATAATAGTTGTTTATAAAGTGTTATAGGAATTATTCATTCTTCCTGAGCAAGGTCAAGTAAACAGAGATGGTAAGAGAAAGTGAGAGAGAGGAGGTAGCATATGTACTGGACCTTGAAGGATGAGTAAGTTTTTATAAGTGGAGTTAACAGTGAAAGATATTCCAGGGAAATGGAACTACACAGATACTAAGCAGAGCCATGAATAAGTATTGTATGTTTGGAAGAGTTACAGGATCTTAGGAATACACACTGGGGTAAAGTTTTAAAGAGATTTTTTATATTTAATATTAAGCTAAGAAGTTTGAACTTCATCCAAAGATTAATGTGGTGCTACTAAGTGTGTGAAATCTGGAGACTGAAATGACAGAAAATTGTTTTGATACAATCACTCTTATCTTGTGGATGATGGTCTGTGGGAAGAACAAAGAAACTGTATGGAGGAGGTAAATATCAAAGTTATTTCAAAAACCCGGGTGGAAGATGATGAGAAATTAAATTAAGAAAAAGGCAGTGATGATAAAGAAGAAAAGAAAAATGAAAAGTGTAAAAGAGATACTTTCAGTAATTTCTGAAGATGATTTTATTGGTTTCACGAATGTCAGGCTCATATTTTATTCCAAATTCCATGTTATATTGCATTTTATTTAAATTCAATAAGCATTACTAATGGTTATCTGATAGACAAGGCTGTGTGTTTGGCCCTAGTAGAACAGGCCAATATAAATGATATTTAATATAGTGTTTACTATAATAGTTTAACTACAAAGGATGAAATGGACAACATAGCAAGTGAACAATTCACCTTGGGAACGACAGAGAATACTTTATAACAGAAGTAGATGCTTAAACTCTAGGAGTCTTTCAGGAAGAAAGGTTGAGAATTGCATGAGAGTTATGAGGAATGAAATAGATGAAGGTTTTGGGACATATTTATATAGCCTATTATGTCATGCTCTGGAATCTGGGTATATTTTTTGTTAAATTATGTCAACTTAATGTCTTTTAAGCAGAAGACAGTATAGATCAGCTCTGGTTTTCTAAATGCTTTCAGGTGACAGTGTAGAGATCAGACTGGAGGGGTACAGAACTGGAAACCAGGAAACCATTCAGGCAACTGTTTTGGTAATTCAGAAAACAGACCACAAAGCTCAAGCCAGAGCCATGGCAGTCAGAATATAGAGAAGATGATGAATAGGAGAGAGAGTTAAAAAGTAAAAGCTACTGGAATTGACATTGTAGACGACAGCAAAGGAACGTTTTAAATAGTCCCCCAAACCACGTACTTTTAATTACATGAGTAACTTATTTTAATTTCATTTTTAATTAACAGATAAAACTGCATATACTTATGGGATATATTGTGATGTTTTGATATATGTTTACATTGTGGAATGATTAAATAAAACTAAAAAATCCATCACCTCACATACTTATTTTTTGTAGTGACAACATTTACAATTTACTATTATATTTTAACAGTTTTAAAGCATACAATGCATTGTTATACATTATAGTCACTATTCTTTGAAATAGATAATTAAAATTTATTTCTTCTGTCTAGCTAAAATTTTATAACCTTTGATCAGCATCTCCCCTTTCCCAATCCATGCTCCTCCCCCTGCCTCTGATAACCATCATTTTACTCTCTACTGCTGTGAGTTCGACTTTTTATATTCCACATATACCAAGTAGTGTTCCCCGCCCCCCGTGGTTAACTTTTTAACTTAGAATAATATCTTCTAGGTTCATCCATGTTGTTGAAATTAACAGAATTTCCTTCTTTTATAAGAGTGAATAGTATTCCATTGTGTATATGTACCACATTTTCTTTATCCATTCATTGGTTGATGGACACCAAGGATGGCTCCATATCTTACCTATAGTGTATAACGCTGCAATGAACATACACATACAGATGTCACTTTGAAATACTGATTTGAATTTATTTTTTAATACATGCCCAGAAAAAGGATTGCTGTATCATATGGTAATTTTATTATTAGTTTTTTGAAAAACGTCAGCAGTAGTGTTTTCCATAATGGTTGTATTAATTTACATTTCCACCAACAATGCACCAGAGTTCTCTTTTCTCCACATCCTCACTGATATTGATATTTTTAGTATATTTTGATAATGGCCATTCTAGCATAAGTGAGTTAATATTTAATTGTGTTTTTAAATTGCAATGTGCTGATGATTTCTGATAATGAGCACTTTATATATATATATATGTATCTATTGCTCATTTATATGTTTTCTTTTGAAAAATGTCTTTTTAGATCCTTTACCCATTTTTTAATTGGGTTAGTTGTTTTCTTGCTATAGAGTTGTTCAAGTTCCCTATATATTTTGCATAGTAACATTTTACCAGATGCTTGGTTGAAAATATTTTCTCGTAATCCTTGAGTTTTTTCTTCTCTCCAATACCTATTTACTTTGCTGAGCAGAAGCTATTTAGTTGGTTTTCATGCTCCTTTGATTACTACAGTTTTGTAATAAATTTTGAAATCAGGCAGTGTGATGCCTTCAGCTTTTTTCCTTTTGCCAAAGATTACTTTGGCTGTTTGGGATTTTTTTGTACTTCCATTTGAATTTTAAGATTTTTTGTTTGTTTCTGTGAAAATGACATTGGACTTTTGATAGGGATTGTATTGAATTTGTAGATTTCTTTGAGTAGTATGGACATTTTAACAATATTAATTCTTCTATTCAACAAACATGAGATGTCTTTCCATTTATTTGTGTGATCTACAATTTTTCTATCAATATTTTATAATTTTTAGTATACAGATCTTTCAACTCCTTGGTTAAATTTACTTCTAAGTAATTTTCATGCTATCGTGAATGTGATTCCTTTTTTTAATGTGTTTTTCAGATAGTTAATTGTTAGTGTAAAGAAATGTTACTAATTTTTGTGTGTTGATTTTGTGTTCCACAAATTCACTGAATTTGTTTATCAGTTCTAAGAGTTTTTTTTTTTTTTTTTTTTTTTTTTTTATTGGGGGAAAACTACAAAGCATTTACAGTATAATGTTTACAGTCACAATTTATAGTGAGCTGATTTCCCAAAACACATTACCACTCAAGTTGACTTATCTTGTTACATTTAAAAATCTACTCTGTCAAAGTAGTCCATAGAGTACATACATAGTGCTCCCACTGTATCTACTTACAACCAACACTCCATTTTAAGTGTATAATTAAATGATTTTCAGTGAATTTACCAAGGTGTACAGTTAATCACATTATCCTTGAAAAGTAGTTGGGGAGCGGAATTAGGGGTCTCAATAGGGGAAAGGAATTCCTCAGCCAAGAATTTTGTATCCTGCAAAACTAAGTTTCATAAATGATGGAGAAATAAAGACTTTTCCAAACAAGCAAACACTAAGGGAATCTGTCACTACTAGACCTGCCCTACAGGAAATACTCAAAAGTGCATTATTCATGCAACAGCACAATAGATCCCCAGTGGTATAAAAACATCCAAAAGTAATGGTTCACAGCTTTTAGAAAATAATAGCACAAGAGGGAAAACAAAGCAATAAGGTATGATCCAACAAGATGAATAGAATAGCATCTCACATAACAATACTAACACTCAATGTGAACAGTCTGAATGCCCCACTAAAAAGACATAGATTGGCTGAATGGATAAAAACCAAACAAACAAGTATTTATTGTCTCCAAGAAATACATCTAAATCACAAGGACTCACACAGACTGAAGACTAAGGGCTACAAAAGATATTCCATGCAAATGGAACCCCTAGATGAGCATGTGTAGTCATTCTCATATCAGATAAAATAGACTTTAAATCAACAATGGTAAAAAAAGACAAAGATGGTCATTATATAATGGAAAATTGATAAATGGAAAAATTCAACAAGAAGACATAATAATCTTAAGTATATATGCACCTAGCACAAGAGCTCCCAGTTTCATATAGAAAATTCTTCTAGATCTAGGCAAAGAAATAAACAGTAGCATCTTAATTGCCAGGGACTTCAACTCTCCACTGACAGGACTGGACAGATCATGGAAGCAGAATATCAATAAATGCTGGACTTAAACAAAATTTTAGAACAAATTCACCTAACAGACATTTACAGAACTTTCTACCCCAAAACTACTGAATATATATTTTTCTCATCAGCACACAGGAAACTTTCCAAGATTGATCATATCTTAGGCCACAAAACATGTCTCAGCAAATTAAAAAAATGTAATTCATACCACGTATCTTCTCAGACCACATTGGAAGAAAGCTAGAAGTTAATTCCAAGAAAAACAGTCAAAAACTATCCAGTGTCATGGAAATTAACCTGCAGCTGAATGATCCTTGAGTCAATGATGAAATTAAGATGGAAATCAAAAGTTTCCTCCAACTAAATGACAAAGGAGATGGGACACAAGCTTTCAAAATCTATGGGATATAGCAAAAGCAGTTCTAAGGGGAAAATTCATAGCCTTAAATGCCTACATCAAAAAGATAGAAAGATCATAAATTAACAGCCTAATGTCATAACTTAAGGAACTAGAAAATGCACACACACAAACAAACAAAATCCAAAACTAGCAAGCTAGCAGGAAAAAAAAAAAAAAAGGTCAGAGCAGAACTAAACAAAATGGAAACCAAAAAAAAAATCTAACAACAAGAACAACAAAAAACAAAGGATTGATGAAATAAAAAGTTGGTTCTTTACAAAGATAAACAAAATCAATTGAACATTAGCCACATTAACCAGAAATAGAAGAGAAAGGACTCAAATAACCTCAATCAGAAAAAAAGGAGACATTACAATTGTTATTGCAGATATGCAAAATATCATCTGTGAATACTATGAAAACCTCTACACAAACTAAAAAACATAGAAGAAATGGATAAATTCCTGGAAACATATAACCTCCCAACCCTGAACCAGTAAGAAATAGAAATCCTGAACAGAACAATAACTAGCAAAGAGATTGAAGCAGTAATAAAAAATCTCACCACAAATAAAAGCTCCAGAGCAGATGGAGTCATAGCCAAATTCTACCAGACCTACAAAGAAGAACTGGAACCTAGCCTACAGAAGCTATTTTATAACACTGAGAAGGAGTGAATTAGTCCTCCCTAACTCATTCTATGAAGCCAGTATCACCCTGATTCCAAAGCCAGGAATGGACACAACAACAACAACAACAACAACAACAACAACAAAATCTACAGACCTATATCCTTTGAACATAGATGCAAAAATCCTTAACAAAACACTAGCAAACCAAATTCAACAGCACATCAGAAAGCTAATCCAGCATGATCAAGTGGGTTTCATCTCAGGGATACAAGGATTGTTTAACATATGCAAATCAATAAACATGATTCACCACATAAACAGAAACAAACAAACAAAAAGACCATATGGGCTGGGGCATGATGGCTCAAGCCTGTAATCCTAGCACTCTGGGAGGCCAAGGCAGGAGGATCGCTCAAGGTTAGGAGTTCGAAACCAGCTCTGAGCAAGAGCGAGACCCTGTCTCTACCAAAAATAGAAAGAAATTAATTGGCCAACTAAAATATATAGAAAAAAAATTAGCCAGGCATGATGGCTCATACCTGTAGTCCTAGCTATTCAGGAGGCTAAGGCAGAAAGATCGCTTGAGCCCAGGAGTTTGAGGTTGCTGTGAGCTAGTCTGACACCATGGCACTCTAGCCAGGGCAACACAGTGAGACCCTGTCTCAGAAAAAAAAAAAAAAGACCATATGATCATCTCAATAGATGCAAAAGAGCATTTGATAAAATCCAGCATACCTTCATGATAAAAACCCTCAACAAACAAGGTGTAGAAGGAATATACCTCAAAATTTATAAATGCCATATATGATAAGTACACAAGTCAACAGCATACTTAATGGAAAAAGTTGAAAGCATTTCCCCTAAAAACTACAACAAGACAAGGGTGGCTAATGTCACTACTTCTATTCAACATAGAAGTTGAAGTTGGAAGTCCTAGCCAGAACAATCAGGCAAGAAAAAGAAATAAAGGGCATCCATATCAGGAAAGAGGAGGTCAAACTATCCCTGTTTGCTGATGATATTATCTTGTGTCTAGAAAACCCTAAAAAGACTTCACCAAAAGACTTCTGGAACTGATAAATAAATTCAACAAAGTCTCAGGTTACAAAACCAATATACACAAATCAGTAATATTCCTGTATGCTAATAACCCTCAAGCTGAGTGTCAAATAAAAGAATCAATACAATTCACAATAGCTACAAACAAAATGAAATACCTAGGAAAATACTTAACCAAGGAGGTGAAAGATCTCTGTAAAGAGAACTACAAAACACTGATAAAAGAAATCATAGATGACACAAACAATGGAAAAATATCCCTTGCACATGGATTGGTAGAATGAACATCATTAAAATGCCCATACTTCCCAAAGGGATTTACAGATTCAATGCAATCCCCAACAAAATATCAAAGTTATATTTCAGAGAGCTAGAAAAAAAAAATCCTAAGCTTCATTTGGAACCATAAAAGAGCCCACTAGCCAAAGTAATCCTTAGCAAAAAAGACAAATCTTTTTGTTTTGGCTTCACATTACCTAACTTCAAATTATATGATAAGACTATAGTAACTAAAACAGCATGTTACTGGTATAAAAGTAGAGACACAGACCAATGGAACAGAATGGAGAACCCAAAAATAAAACCATGCACCTAAAACCAACTGACTCTTGACAAAGCAGACAATAATGTACACTGGGGAAAAGAAGCTCTATTCAATAAATCGTTCTGGGAAATTGGACAGCTACTTGTAGAAGAATGAAACAGGACTCCTATTTCTTGCCATATACAAAAATTAATTCAAGCTGGATAAAAGACTTAAATATAAGGTATGAAACCATAAAAATTCCAGAAGAAATGCCAGAAAAACACTAGACATTGGCCTAGGCCAAGAATTTATGACTAAGACCACAAAGACAAATATAGCAACATCAAAACTAAATAAATGTGACTTAATTAAAGTAAAAACCTTCTGTACAGCAAAGGAAATAATCAACAGAGTGAATAGACAACCTACAGAATAGGAAAAAATATTGGCAAACTATATATCTGATGAAGGTCTAATGTACAGAATTTACAAAGAACTCAAATCAGCAAAACAACAACAAAAAAGTCAACAAACAACTCCTTCAAAAAGTGGGCAAAAGACATGAACAAAAGTTTTTTGAAAGAAGATAGACAAATGGCCAAAAAATATATGAGAAAATGCTCAACATCATTAATCATCAGGGAAATGCAAATTAAAACTATGATGAGATACAATCTAATCCCCATCAGAATGGCTATTATTAACAAGCTAAAATATAATAGATGCTGGCATGAATGCAAAGAGAAAGGAATACTTATGCATTGTTGGTGGGACTGCAAATTAGTACAATCTCTAAGGAAAACAGTATGAAGATTCCTCAAAGAAATAAATGTACTTATCATTCAACCTCACAATCCCACTATTGGATATCTACCCAAAGAAAATGGGTCATTTTATCAAAAAGACACCTCTACTCAAATATTTATTGCAACATAATTCACAGTTGCAAAGATGTGGAATCAACCTAAGTGCCCATCAATTCATGAGTGGATAGAAAATATGTGAGATATGTGTGTGTGTGTGTGTGTGTGTGTGTATGTGTATGTATATACACACCACAGAGTACTACTCAGCAATAAAAAGAAATGAAATGTCATTTGCAGCAACTTGGATGCGACTGGAGACCATTATCCTAAGTGAGGTATCTCAGGAATATAAAACCAAATACCATAAGTTCTCACCAAGCGTGGGGGCTAAACAATGGGTACACATGAGCACAAAGTAATGTGAAGGACATGGAAAACTAAGATAGGGAAAGGGCAGGGGGGTGTGTGATTAAAAACTTATCTATGGGGTACAATGAACACTATTCTGGTAATGGACACACCAAAAGCCCTGACTTAAGCATAATTCCTCTTAATTAATATTTCAAAATAAAAAATAAAAACATATTGGGGCACATGTAATGAAGTTCAGTGTTTTAGGTGTAGTGTTATTAATATGTTGTACATTTCCCCCCTTTCTCCTCTTATTGTGCAGTTTCCTACCATTTCTTACTTTCTAAGTCAAGTATCCTTGTTAAATTTACATGTGGTTTAATCCCCTGGGTACCTAATACATTTATTTGGGTACACATGTGGCATCCAACCATCTCCTAGAGTCCAGATGGTGAAGAGAAATATTTTTGTCTGAGACAAGACATTAGCAGGAAGGATGGGAATGTTTTAGGTCAGTCAGAGGTTGCATTAAAGTAAGGCGAGGAGAATCCTGTTCAAGTATCTCTGTTCTCCCTGTGGAATACAAGGCAATATTACACTTAAGGTGGAGAGCTGGGAAAGCAAGCTTAAAAGGAATTGTAACATCTTAGAGTAGCTACCACAGGGAATGTGAAGAGGGCTGATTAGGAACAAGGAAAACAATAATGAACAATCCATAAGCTCCCAGATCCATGCAGCCTGTGCAGGTTTGCAGTGTGGTGGGATGTAATGTCGGGATGAATGCTGATAAAGCTGCCTCTGGGCTGCCAATGCTTAAATATGCCCAGATATTAATTTGGGGGACTAAAAGACATAACACTTTTCTCAGTTACATTATTCTACGAAATTAAATATATGTAGTAAGACTATTTTCCTACAAGACTACATGAAAAGCTTTGTTAATTTTAAATTTTAAAATATAATGTAATTGAACATTACATATATTACAAGGAATAAGATAAGACCATATGTACTTACATAAAAAGATCTCACAAGGATATTAAATCAACATAGGAGGTATAACGTGATCTTATTGTAAATGAACTGTAGTTAAAACCTAGACTTCAAATGTTACCATTTGGTGGACATTAGCTAGAAGTTTACAGGGTGCAACTTTGGAATTGAACATGGCTTTGTAACAGCATGTTCTTTGTTTCTGTGGCTGAACGCCTAACATTACTTGACTGATATATGGTGACATCAGTGTGTATGTGGAGTGCAGCTTGGAGTCTATATCTGGCTAGAACAGGTCAGAGTCTTATTGGAAAAAAATCATACTTTACCAGAAACTGGAGGAGTCCCCAAATTCTCATTATTAGTGAACATATTGTGGGAGGAAGAGCGAGGAGGCTTTATTGATTTTCTGGGGGTCAAAGCCTTAATGCTCACTTGAGGAGCTCAAAGTAGTCCAGAGGTGACTCGTCTCTCTGAGATTGGCTGCCCCGCAAAGTAAGTACTTGGAGATGCCCTTTTCCAATTAGAAAGCTTCATAGCAAGCACGGGGCCTGGGGAGGGACCCACAATTTTACTTTGTTTCTAGGATGGTGATTTTGGTCAAAAATAAAACCCGTGAGATCACCTGGGTAGCAACCCATTGACACCTTGTAGACCACAGTATGGGACAGGTTCAGAAATAAACAAGAGGACTTATGATTTTGCACATGGTGGGCAATTCATGTCAATCATCTCCCGGAGCTCAACTTGATAATAGATAAAATATATTTTAAAAATTTAATTGAAGGTACTGGAAAACAAATAAATTCTGAATTATGAAACTAGAATTCTGAGGATGATAGAGGTGTTGTAGGGAAGAAAGGTTGGCATTTGGGGATGTTTTCTCCTATGGGATGATACACTGATTATTGAGAAGGCAGACTGGTCATGAGGTTGACTAGCCTTTTGAAAGGAATTGTTGCAGATATTCCTGATGAAATATGGGATGCCCAGGTAAATTTTAATATCAAATAAACTATGAACAATTTTTCAGTATCAGTATATTTCACACAATATTCGGTATAATGTAGGTGAAAGGAAAACCTAATATACGCAAGAATCTCAGCACATCTGATAGTGCAACAGTAAAATGTTGGTATGTTTTGTTGCTATGTAAAGGTTTTAATTTGTGGTAGACTAATACTTTGATGTCAATGACTTTTTTTATGACAACTGTTAGTTTTGTTCTTTATTCCTAGTGTGAAAGGAAAGATATTTTGTAAAGCTTGAAAAGAGGATGGCTGATTTTGGCAGAAAAAGGAGGGGAAATTGAGATACAATGGAGTGTTTAAGGGTTTTTTTCCCCCTGCTTTCCACTTTCCTAACACACACCCAATGGGAGTGGGGGAGAAGAAAACCAAATTTTCCCATGTTGTTTGAGAAGCTCTAAGAGTAAGAAAATCTGTATAATTCTATAAGTGAAAAGCTAGTTGGCATACCCAAGGATGCTGAGGTGTGAAAGAATAGAAGAAATGGCTGTATGACTGTGGAGAAAGGAGAAGGAGGAGATAGGAAAGCATTTCCTCTGGCTTTCAAAAGGAGTAGAGGGAGCTAAACTGTCCCTGGGGTATAGAAGTAACAGAGGGGAAGCTTGGAAAGAATTTGCAGAGGCATAGCATGAGGAGAAGATCATAATCCCATAGCAGCAGTGAGGAGCAGACAGCCTACACCATTGATTTTCAGGCTATGTGGTGGAAATCTCCAAGACGCCTTATGCAGGGCATATCCTGCATTTCCAGCTATGTGGAAAGCTGAGAAAGCTCTAGGAAGTGTGGGGACAGATAGGAGGGACAAATCTGCAGAGTCCTGTAGCCTGATGATGGCCTGAGTCTAAGACATAATCTCGTCTTTCCTACTAACTCTATCGGCAGCAGACTTGCAAACCCGTAAGAATACAGAAGTCAGAGAGCAAGCAGAGGTGAAGAAAAACCTGGTAACAGACATTAAGCTAGCATGCGACTGAATCATAAACCTGAGTCCATCAGGGAACCAGTATACCTAATCTGGAAATTGATCAGAGTGGAATGTTCACATTAGGTAGGCTGAGGTGTAAGAGTTGGGTATGAACTGATTAATATAAATGAAGATAATTCACTTTTATTTTGTATATTTGGGATTTTGACTGTAAATTTTATGCTTACCACAGTAGTAGATGCAAAGAAAGAAAATCTAAAAATAAATCATACCAAATTGTTAATGGTGATTTGGGGCTTGGGTGGGCTGGGGTAGAAGAGAATGTGGGGTTATAGCAGTATTCTGTTAGCACATTGTGTATTTCTCAAATGTTTGAACTTTGTACAAAAAGAATAATTTTTAGTGAGAACTAATCCCTACCAAGCACAATAAAGATTAACATTAGTATGTGAAAATGCCCTGATCATACCCTGATGACCCTCCTGCTTTGGGGCCCCAAGCTACTAGCCTAAGTCTGGTCTAGAAAGGAAAAATCTGGATGAGATGCTGTATATTATATCTGAGACCAGATTCATTGATGAGAAGATCCAAGTTCAGGGCACCACAATTGTCAATGCTGAGATGTCTGTGGACCCAGTCATTTCAATGTAGCACTGCCTCTTTGGCAGAGCCCATGTTGAGAACCTCTGACTCATGGCAAATTCAGGTGGAGCACCTCAGCTAATGCAGACAGAACTGATCTGTCCTCTTGCTACATGCATCCCTGAAAGAAATCCTTTTCCCACTGACAAGAGTTTTCTGAAGGAAATGACCAGATAGGATGGAATTACTCCTTTTCTCCATTGCTATGAAAGGTTGATTCCCTACACTGGAAAAGCCTCCTGGCTAACCCTCAGTAGAAAGGGGGTGGTGACTCAGCCCTGTTACCTCCCATCTGCTGGTGGAGGAAACTTCCGTCTTTCACTGCCTGACAACCGACCACTGCTGAAGAACTGGGGTGAAAGCACGTGCTGAAGAGACTTTTGCTTTCTAACAGGAGCAGGCAAAGACAGCTCAGGAAGGAGGCAAAGCTGAAAACCTGAAGCAGGTGGTTCCAACTGGGGTGGCTGCACCACAAAAATTGAAAAACAGAATCAATACTACTAAAATCTGAGTTTGTGATCAGAAGATTTAATGAGGAACTATCTTTCAACACAAAGGAGACATACTAAGAAATGTAAGTCATAAATGAAAAGATAAGAGACGTGGAGGACAGTCCAGGAGAAATAATATGCAAATAATCAGCATTCTAGAAGGACAAAAAAGAGCAGATGGAGATGGAATCAATAACCAAAGCAATAATCTTCAGCTCCCTGGTCTGAAAAAAGAACAAAAGGCTCACCAAATGCCAGGCAGACAGAAGTGATGAAAAAAATCCATACCTATATATAGCTTTATGAGATTTCTGGCCTTTGTGGATAGAGGAAGAAAACTTACATGTTTTCAGGCAGATGGAAAAGTTCACATATAACAGAAGAGGAGTAAGTTTGATGTCGACTTCTTATATGCCACATTAGAAGCCAGTGGTGTACTGTTTATAAACTTGTGAGGGAGAAAACACTGTGGTATAAAAATCCTACTCTCTGAAAAGTTCTCATTCATATGACACAAGAAGGAAATTTGGAGGGGTATGTAGGAACTAAAAGTATTCTACCCATGCTTCCATTCAAAATTACTTAATAAAGTAATTTTGCATAAATAATTGTAAATTTTAATGAATCTATTCTAGTAAAAGACATAGGTAACCCTATATGGATGAAGATAAAGTGATTAAAAATTATAATATCAGGGTTAAATAAATACACTAATAAAAGAAGAGGTACCCTCTAAGAAAAATTGAAAAATAATGTGAAATGTAAATACAAGCTATTGAACTTGCAAGTAGAGATGCATTACTATTTCTAACTTATTGGTAGAGGGCAATTAAAATACAAAATGAAATAAACAGAACACAAAAATAACTTGTTCAAGCCAGTGAAAATAAGAAATAAGAAAAGAGTATAACAAAAACATTAATATAAAATTAGGTGGGAATGAGAGTAAGCATATCATTTTCACAATAAATGTGAAGAGATTGGAAGCTTGAAAGGATAGTACCAAATTTAATCTAGGTCACTGGTGAATATAGACCAAAATATCCTAATTATAATTTTGGCAAATAAAATTCGGCAGTGCTTTAAAATAATAATATCTTGAGGCCAAAGAGTTTATTCCAGAAATGCAAGAATGTGTCAAATTATAATCTTGTTATATAATTTACAATATTAAATTATCAAAAAACAACTCAATATCAACAGATTCTGACAAATAATTTAACAAACAAAACTGACTTTAAGTAAAAAATAAATTGTGAATAAAAATAGTAAAAATTGTTCTGTAGAAAAAAATAAGAGAAATCCTAAAGAATGATGAAATACCAGTCATTGATGCTAAAATCAAATATTAATGCAAGAGAGGAATGCTTCGTATAAGTAACTTTTCGATTTTATTTTGCATTTCTAGGTCATGTGACATAACAAGAGAGTAAGCAAATGGTATCAATATTTGAAAGCAAGAAATAAAATTACTATTTTCATACAATTTGTTTGTATACCTAGAAAATCTCATGAGACAGGAAAATATTATAATTAATAAGAGAATACAGTAAGTTGCCTGGATACATGATAAATATACAATTTAATCACTTTGCTTTATAGTAACAAAAACCTGTTAGAATGGAAATGAAAAAATTATTCTAATCTTAACAGCAACATTAACCATAAACTTTCTAGGAATAAACTAACAAGAATGTAAAAATAATACTGCTTAAAGAAAAAACATTCACTGAAAGACAAAATGAAGAGTATCATGTTCCATATAAGAAGACGCATTAACAAACATATAATTCCTTCCAAAATTATTATATGCATTCAATATGGTTCCAAAAATAATTCCAATGCTATCTCCAGGGTTCAATTCTACAGTTCCTTGAATGTTATTAGCTTCCTGGCAGAAAACAGATGGCATATTAAAAGTTTAATAATGAGATCATTTTGGGTGAAGAGGGACCCACAGGAGATGGTGAAGCACCCTAGGACTCACAATATCATCCCTAGGCCTAAACAGAAAAGGGTAAGGAGTTGCAACCAGAGAGTTTCAACCGCAGATAGAGAACAAGACCACTGGAGAGCTGTGGCCTACGGGAAAGAAGCCAGGAAGGACTGGTATCCTGGTGGGAAAGGGCTGAGGGAACAAATGCCATGTCTGCCCTTTAATCTCCTGTTAGTGCCTCTCATTGGCCAAATCCGAATAGAAACAAGAGGCAAGAGATTCAGGGTGAAGTAATCTAGAGATGTCAGGATCCCAACATGTAGAGCAGAAGGGCAAGAGAAACTGTAGAGATAATCATGAACATTCAATACCATACTAAAGAATCATGTATAACATTGTTAGGAAAATATTGAAAAATATATGTAATAGAGGGGATTTTTTTCCTACCCTAGATATTAAAATTGTCAATAAATGTACTGATTAAAAAGAGTAATAAGCAAGTAGAGCAACAGAATTACACAGGGGGCTCAAGATAAGCTTGAATATAAATAGAAACTAAATATGTGTTAGATATTTTATTCCATTCTGTAGAGGAAAGAATGGCTTCTTTGATAAATGTTTTTGACTATTTGATGATTGATTGGGAAGAAAATAAAGTTTGATATTTTAACTCGTACAATATAAAAGTAAATTCCAAGTGAATAAAAAACTTAATTAAAAATAAAACAATGTATTATTTTGGTGCAAAAGTAATTGTGGTTTTGGATCGTGAATTTTGAATCATTATAACTAGGCTAAAACACATCTTTATTAATCAAAATAGGAACCATTACAACCAACAAATTTTTGCCAACGAGAAATAAGTTTGTTTACTCCTGTAGCATAAAAATCTGTGCTTCAGGATTGGACAAACTCTTGGAAAGCATTTTTTGGGGTTGTGGAAGCCTGCAAAAAGTTGCTGAGATGCCCTAAGAAGTGGTAGTCAGTCAGTTGGCGAGAGGTCAGGTGAACATGGCAGATGAGGCAAAACTTCGTAGCCCAGTTCATTTCAACTTTTGAAGTGTTGGTAGTATGACGTGCAGTCAGTTGCTGTTGCAGAGAAGAGTTGGGCCCTTTCTGTTGATCAATGCCGGCTGCAGGCGTTGCAGTTTTCTGTGCATCTCATCAGTTTGCTGAGCAGGCTTCTCAGATGTAATGGTTGGGCTGGGATTCAGAAAGCTGTAGTGGATCAGACCGGCAGCAGACCACCCCAACAGTGATCATGACTTTTTTCGGGTGCAAGTTTGGCTTTGGCAAGTGCTTTAGAGCTGCTTCTCAGTCCAGTGAGCTGGTTGTCAAGGGTTGTCATCTAAAATCCACCACTTTTCATTGCACGTCACAGTCCGATAGGGAAATGGTTCATTGTTGTGTACAAGAAGAGAAGATGACACTTCAAAATGATGAGTTTTTTGATTTTCGGTCACCTCATGAGGTACCCACTTATGGAGCTTTTTCACCTTTCCAGTTTGCCTCAAATGCCAAACGACTGTAGAATGGTCGATGTTGAGGTCTTGAGCAACTTCTTGTGTAGTTGTAAGAGGATCAGCTTCCATGATTGCTCTGAATTGGTCATTGTCAACTTCTGATGGCCAGCCAGCGCGCTCCTCATCTTCAAGGTTCTCATCTGCTTTGCAAAACTTCTAGAACCACCACTGCGCTGTACGTTCGTTAGCAGTTCCTGGGCGAAGTTGTGCATTATCTCCTCTGCTTTGTGACCCATTTTGAACTTGAATAAGAAAATCACTCAAATTTGCTTTTGTCTAACATAATTTCCATAGCCTAAAATAAATATAAAATAAACAGCAAGTAATAAGTCACTAGCAAAAAAATAAACTGAGAAATGTGCATTAAAATGATATGTAACATAACCACATTTATTAAGAATGTATAACAGTATCAAATGGCAAATTTAAATAATGCTAAAACCGCAATTACTTTTGCAACAGCCTAATATTTGAAGAAAGTATAGGAGATTTTTTTTTATAACTTTGGTTTTTATTGCATTTCCTAAATAAGACAGGATATATCATAAAGGAAAAATTCAATAGATTTGAGAAGATAAAAATAAAATTTGGATTACAAGAGGTGAAATAAACAAAATAAAGAACCATGGCAGCAAGAATATATTTGCAACAAAATAATAGGCAGAGTGTAAATTCCTATAAATAAAATTACTGTTGAAAAATAAGAAAAATTCATGCCATCAAATATAGAAATGGGCAAATTGTATGTACAGGTGATTCCAGAGGGAGAAATATAAACAATAAATATTTGAAGAAATGTTAAACCTAACTAATAGGAAAATTTATAACTTGAAAATATCGCTATCAGAATGTAAACATTAAAAAATATTAGTAACATCCAGTGATGATGAGGGTTTGCAAAAACAAGCACTTTCCTACTGTTGGTGGGAATGCAATTGCTACACATCTTCATTGATTACTTTTCAAGTAGCTATTAAATTCAAACTGTGAATATAGTTTGTCCCATTATTCCATTTAAGAATATATCCTATAGGAATAAAATCAGTAGACTATGAAGAATTTTCCTTCTTCCTTCCCTTCCACCTTCCCTCCCTTCCTTTCTTCCTTCCTTCCTTCCTTCCTTCCTTCCTTCCTTCCTTCCTTCCTTCCCTGCCAACTCTCATTTACATAGTAGCTCTAGCACAGGATTCTTTTGGAGCTTGGGTGGTAACTTAATCACTAACCTTCAGTTTCATGTTCTGTAAAATGCAGATGATACTTACGTATTTCAGAGGGTTGTTAATGGTGATGATTGAGCCACAATATGTGAGAAGACCAAACATCATGCCCTTAATACTCAATACCTGTTCTTTTTCCATTTTCTTTCCTCTTTCTTGTCTGTCTTTGAGATTTCTTTCCTCCCACTCTGACATTTAGTTTAAAATCTTCCTTCGAAAAATAATCTTGCGGAGAAGAGAAAGAGAAATGAATCCACGAGGAGGAGGAGAATAGCAACAATGAACTGAGAGCATCAGCATTTATTTATTCAGTGCTCACCTTGGCTAGTCACCACTTCAATCCCTTCACTTGCATAAATTCATCTAATTTTATTACAATCCTTTGAGATAATGTCTATCGTTATATCTATTTTACAATTAAGGAAGTAAAATCTTATAGACAGTAAGGCAAGATAGTACAGTCAGTAAAAAACAGGGTCAAAATGGAGACCGCAACATTTTGGCTTAAGACCCTGCACTCTGAGCTCAGCTGGTATTTGAAACAGGACTAATATCCACAAAATGAGAATCTGACTCTCCTGGACTCGGCCTCACCTGCCTTTCTTACCCAATCATGCCACTGACCTGGATCAGCCTCAATACCCAACATTTTTCCTGCCTCAGGGCCTTTGTCTTTGCTATTTCATCCTCTCTGCCTTTTTTCCAGGTCTTCCCAGCTCCACAAAATTCTCACCTCCTCATAGTGCCTGCTTTATCCTGTTCAAAGTAATGCAGGATCCTTCCCCCAAAGGACCTTGCACTCATGGTAACATAGTTTGCTCTGTTCAAAAGACTTACCACAATAGGATGTTGTCTCCCATATTTGTTAGATTTTCTTCCTTGTTTTCTGGCTGTCCCATGAAGGATGAAAGCCATAAGGAGAGTATGGACATTGCTTTCGTGTTTGCAGCTTTATCCTCAGTGTCTAGTATTATTCCCAGCACGTTAATAAGTGCTCAGTGTGAACTGAATTGGAAGACTGAATGACAGGCTTGTGTTTTATACAGCAGTGAAGGGATGTCCCCAACTTACAACATTTAAAGAGAATTTACTCTCTAAAAATGTGGGATAATTCATCTGTTTCCCTACTTTGAAATGATTAATAATTAGAAATTTTCTCAGTTTTTTTCTCTTTCTCATGGTCCGCTTAAGGAAATGCGGATGGACAAGATCAACAGGCCATCCTTAAAGCCACTGATGGTAGTAGGTTTTCTTCCCAGAGTACTTTTTGGCATGGCATTGTCTGAGGCTGTTCTTAAATGCCATCTTCTGTGGGTGTAACATAGAAATCAGGCCAGGGAAATACTGTGGCTGAGCAGACAGTAAGTCAATACATGCATTAAGTTGACCTGTGTCCCACGAAATATTCAGTGGCGAATCTAGTACCATACCTTCATATTCCTAATGATACTTTAAAAATTAGCCTTCACACTCATTTTTATAATGCTGAAAGTTGGGCAAGGGAAATTATCCTTATTTTATAAACATTGTCAAAGTAGTAAAGGGCTTGCATAAATAAAAGCTAGCCTATATGCTATCTTTGTATGCTGGATCTGAACTACTTTGACGATATTAGAAGCTTAGGTAACATAAAATTTTAAAAGACTGTTATAATTACAGTGAATGTCATTTATAATATATGCATCTAAGGAATTTGGTAAGTAATCATACATTAGATGTGCTAATGAATTTAATCACTTGGAAATGAAAAAATGTACAAAATTTTAATTTAGGCTTATGCTTTTTATATACAAAAAACATTGAAGTTTGGAAGTAAAAAGCATCTTATTTGGGGTATAATTGCTGCCTATATATATTAATAGCAATATGTTTAACTTTTAATTTATTAAATGCATTGTTGAATATTTGAAATACCCATCTGATATTTGTTATTGAGCTTAAAAATCATATATGAGGATTTAGGTAAATACCATCTGTCTAAAATTAATTTTGGAAAGTAATTCAGAAGATAATATTTTGGATATAATTCTGCCAGCAATTATTAAATATGTTTTGAGGAGAAAATTGCTATTCAAATAGCAATACCCATCTCATCCTTGGCATTTTTAGAAAAACAAGACAAATTTTTTTTTAGTTTTTGAAGGCTGCTCACAACAGTTACAAGCCAATTAATTATAAAAGATTTAACCATGCATTTGACCATAAAATAGATTCCTTGTGGCTGCTGGATAATAGTTTTAGATGATTTTCTGTAGGTCCAAAAATTGTTTTGACTTATTGATGATCTCAGTTATTACCTGTGGGAATCATTTTAAAAAAAACAGTAAGATTAACGAAATTGCTTTTCAGTAAATGTACAGAATGTTTTGAATAAATAAAGTATGGAAAAATATCTTAATTCTCATGCATTTTTAAAATCAGTTAATAAATAGTAAACATACAAGAAGCTCATTAACTACAGAAATTTAGCCTTCTTTATAAGGAAGTGTTTATTTTTAATTACTATATTCATTTGCTGGTTTATTCATTTGCATAATATTTTCACAAGTACTTCAGATCCTCATTTCTTTTGATATGATAATGACTTTCCAAAGATCTTTTCATTTCTTGGTCATTATCTATCTTTTAGGAAGATAATAAGTAAACAACAAAAATCTATTCCTATAGTTAACTAAATAGCTAAGAAATTGAAATACGAAAAATTTTTGTTATTTTATTTAACCTTCAAAATATTTCTATGAAAGAGATTTACTTATTTACTCAACAAATACTTGTTGGGCACCTAATAACTGTGAACTCTTCTTAGAGTTTGCGATACAGTGGTAAAATAACTTGTCAAAGAAAGATCCCTGTCCTTGTAGAGATTACATTGTCAAGGGGAGGAACATCCAATAAAGAAGATAGTTAGTGTTTGTGATTCATTTTCAGAGACATGCGATGCTATAATAATGCCCAAACCACGGCCAATGAATTAGCTTTTGCTGTATAACAAACTACCCCAAAATTTAGTGACTTAAGAAACCCTTCATTTAATCTCATGTTTCTGCTATTTGCAATTTGGACTAGGCTCAGCTGGGCGGTTCTGCTGATGTAGGTCATGCTAAGCTGATCTCAGTTGGAATTACTAATGAGAGTGCTATCAACTTCCAGTTGAGTTGAAGGCTGCCTGAGGGTGTCCTCAACTGAGATGTCTTGTTTCTGTATCACATGGTCTCTCATGTTCTAGCAGTTGAGTCCAGATTTTTCACATGGTGGTAGGGGTCCCACGTGCTACAGGGGTCTTTGAAAAAGCAGACATTCTGGCTTTTGTTTAGTTATTTTGTGTGTATGCCATATAAAAATTGACCAAATTATCCACAAATCTTCCTGTATCACATGTCAGGGTTGAAAACTCAAGAATAAAAAGGCCCTCATTCTATTGTTGAAATGATATTACTGAGCTTCTCAGAGTCTGCCCTCATGCCAAGATGTTTATGTAAGTCTGAACCAGTATGTGGTTTTCATTCAAAAATAAGTATTTTATGATGAACTTCCTAGTGAGTAATAAATACAATAACTTATGTATTTATAGGATATTTCAAGTGAGAATGAAAAAAATAATTCTGAGAAAAATATAAACATTGCTTTTTTCATAGCACTTCCCTATTTTCTTCTTGTGTTTATTTCTTGGAGAAATGCCTTCTCATATATTCCTCCGGCCTATTGAACACCAGTACAATATTAAATGACACAAAACACCATGCAGGAGTTACATTGGGGAAAATCAAACAACTGTATGATCGTTCCTGTCATTAGGAAGCCAGAAAAATATACAGAATCAGTTCCAAATACTTTATATCACATGTTCAATGAAGAGAAGATAAAGAGTTCATACAGCAGATAACCATATTTATGTACTCTGATATATAAAATGTAGGGTACTTTTGGTTGTTATTTAAACTCACATGAGTTTATTGTATTCTTGGTTTGTGTGCCAATATCTACCCTTCAAAATCCATTGCACTAAAGTATTTCAAAGGATGTACTCAACTCTCTCACGTTTGTAATATGAGAATAGATTTAGTAATTTGCTACATTTGAATAAAATAAAAGGACACAGAAAGTTAAATATTTGTGGATATTTGGGCTTGATTTCATAAAGTTTTTAGTGTTTTTTTTTTATTACGTCACTCAACAAATGTATATTAAGTGCTTAGTACTTGGTAGGCACTGTTTTAGGTGCTGGGGACAAATTGGTAAATAAGAAAAATGTCACTACTCTCTTTAAGCTTCTAGTCTATTAGATTGTGGGTGAACAAGTTGATCTTTCTACTTTTTTAATAATAACCCGCTGATATTTTTTTAAAAAAATCATAATGTAAGAAATTTACTAAAGGAATTCAGAAAAGATTACTTTTTAGATTACGTAATGTAAGGAATTTACTAAAAGATTACAGAAAAGATTACGACTGAGCTGGATGCAATATCTCAGTGATTTTTTTTAAAGTAGATTATGAATTTAGGAAAAGGTCATTTTGATTAGAACCATTTATAAAATCACTTCATGAGATACAAAGAAGCTAAAGAAAGCAGTCTAACAAAGTTGAAAGGACATTTTAAATACCTTTAAATTCTCTTTTGTACCATACACATTGTTTGCGTTGTTTAAGAATTCAAATATTTTACAGCCAATACAACAAATGTTTTTGTTTGGGTTCTGTAGACTCCTCTAGTCTCTAGGGATGAACAGGTACTTAAGACATATAAGAAACCAGTCCTGCCTCAAATGCTATCATCTTTGCTGGCAGTATAGAGCATGGTGTGATCCACCGTGATATGGGCAACGATGGTAGTGTACCTGAGAGTTCACTATGTGTGCAAATAGTTCACATTGTCTCCAAGTGTTGTTTTTTTCTGCAAGTAGGAAAGTAAACTTTTACCAGATCTTTCTTCCTTATCTTTACTATACACCCTTTATTAGTGATTGTGAGCCCATGCTCAAATGTCAACTTGCCTGGATCCGAATCCTGGAGTCACTCTTAACTATTTGTTTGGTCATGGGCAAATATTTTCACCTCCCTAAGACTTAGTTTCCTCCTCTGCAACATGGGAGTCATGAGGTAGGTCCTAACTTGCTGGTAGAGTGGTCATGAGGCTTAAATGAGGTCATGCCCAAAACGGTTAACAACAGTGCCCGGAGCCACACATACACTCTGGCAATCTTTGCTATTGGCATTTGTATTCATATTTGTGTTCATGGTACCAATTTCTGAGATACTCTAATCGTTCACTTCTAGACACACCAGTTGGTACACCTGAGACTGATACACGGTCATCCTCCCTCCTTCTCACACTGCCAGCTGCACTGGAGAAACCCACTGTGGTAGCCAGAGCAACCAGAGTACGTGTTTCATTCAAAGCCTGGGACTGATGATGCCTTTTTCATAACAAAGACCAATCTCTGCCAAACCAAATCACTTGGCACAATTTCTAACTCCAAATTCATTTATTCACTTATTTGCTTAGTAGCTCCCTCCATCCTCAGTTGTCAGTATAGGCTGGGAGAGACTCTGTTGCACAAGCAGTAGATTGCTATTCTAGATTGTGCCTAGCACAGTGCCTGATGCACAATGAGTTCTCAGTGTATGCTTGTTGAAGAAACAAAGACCCAGACATGCCCTTTGCATTGAAAGCAATGGCTCAGGGCAGCAGGTCCGATCCAGGTCACCCCCACTGTGCCTTCCCATAAGGGCTTGCTGAACTATGTCCTACCCACCTCCTGAGGCTAAGTATGTAGAAAAGCCTCTGCCAGCTTGCTGCACTGTCTACCCTGGACTACTGGACAGCAACTCTGGCCCTTCTGAATTTTCAGGATGGGGAAGTAAAATGTCAGTCTATGATAAATTCCACGCAATAGGTGGTAGGAAACATTCCCGTGCCATAATCCTGGCCCAAGGCATAATTCTTCTGTGGAGTAGAGATCCTCTAAAATTGGTGACTTTTGCTTGTTTAGTGTGCAGTCTTAAGGTCTTAACATATATTTATAAGTAGTCTTCTTTTTAAAAGATACTAAGAAGTGCAGCAGCAGTGTATATGGTATGCCACCATTTTTTAAATATATATGTATGTGTATATATGATTTTTTTTGCTTATATTATTCCTGTGTTTTTATTTCTCCAAGATTAATATTTTCTTCTATGACATGCAATTTCCCCCTCCAAAAAAATATTCAAACTAATAAAGAAATAAAATTTATGGTTAGCAGCTTCACTTCATTTGTTAAATATATTTAACATAGATCTTTTTATTACAAAGCTTATTTAACATTTTAATATATGATGACTACTATATCATATTTCATTTACAATATTGTTATATAAACTTAAAATCAAAATGAACAGTGTCCTGTGGGTTGGCTCTAAGATAACATAATTATTAAAAATATATATTCTTAAAGCATGCTAGGAATGAAAATTACTTGACATGAACTATTCTGACATTTACATCTTCTTCCCTTATTCTTATCAGCCCTGTCACAGTAAATGATAAGTGTGGTATTACATACAGCATACAATTTTCTGCAATTAAATTGTTTAACATTGACAAAGAAGATGGACATGTTTACAGTTTGAAATCTTTTGTTGTATTATTTGCAGAGATAGTAATATACACATGTCCTTTTTTGAAGGAAATAAAATGCATAATTATTTTCTGGCACATTGACTTGCATTTAATTAAATGCAATTTTTCCTACCTAAATGCGTTTATTCATTGAACATTTTCATGTTCTAGTTATTCTTGGAACAACTGCCTTCTCAAAGATAAGAAGATTTTTTAAGTTTTGCTAGTTGGTAAATTGGTAATTACTACTCCATTTTTGGTTCTAAGTAGTTTTCTAATTGCTAGTCTCCAACTCTTCAAGAAAATATTTTGTTCTGCATGCATTTTTGCAGAGTTCTTAGAAAATTTGCTGGTAGAATATTTGTACAAGATCCCCATTTCAGATAATATTTTTGCCATTTTGTTGATAATCCCTAGAGAGGAATAAACTTGCACAATTAGTTTAATTTTATTTTATTCCTGTGTCTCATATTTTCTTATTTCCTTTCCCCAAGTTACAGAAAATACATAAGCCTGGGACAGATTCAATACTTTCTTCTACTGTCTTCCAGCTAATCAGCTGTCTTCATTCATCTTGGGCATAACTGATAGCAAGAGGGAGTATGTGATGCTTCACTGACCAGCTATGTGCTGTGACATTTTGGCACCTGTGTTGACCATTATCTGGACAATGTTAGAATGAGACCCACCTTAGAGGTTAATGCAAAGATCAAATTAGTTAATAGAGGGGAAGACACTTTGTAAAGTGAACCACAAAGGTCACCAGTAGTAGTAGAATACTAGGAAGTGATCTTTCTGGACGCCAATCGGATCATGTGTTTCCTCCACCACGCCTCCAACAGTATAAATTATCCAACTCCTTAGAATGGCATTCAGATCTCTAACTATGGCTGATGCGCTGCTTGGACCTGCCATTTCTTCTATTCCTTAGAGACATGGCACCTATTTTTTTTCTTTCCCTAGAATTCCTGACAACATGTCTCTGTTCTCTCTTAGACTTTAACACCTGCACCTACCCTGCAAGCCCCTGCATCTGGTCTCAGCCCTGTCTCCTAGTCTCCTACTCCTACATTGCCATTTCTTTCTTACCTGCAGGGTTAGAAGGCAACCTCCTATCTGCTAAGTGAATGCACATGAACCATACTTCACAGAGAAGTCTCAAAATATACCAGCTTTCATCCCTTATCCTTTCCTTCCCATTGAACCTTATATAGTCACACATGCAATTTATTGAATGAATATGTTGAGAAAAGAAAGTGGTATATTTGTATTCTTACACAGTCATCTAAAAATCTCTGAAAGCAGACTTGACTGGGATTAAAAAAAAAAAAAGTTTAGGAATTGAGGGTTAGGACCTGGGCTGGCAGGTTCAAGGTTAAGATGGGGACTTTTCATTGTAGACATTGATTTTACCTTTTGAATTTTGAATCATGGAAGTATATTTCTCATCTAAATATTAAAGAACCTCAATTAAAATTTAATATAAAATTTTAAGTGTAGGAAAGTTGAATGTAAAATTTTCATTCAGTCACATATTATTTAGATTACCTGTCTCATAAGCTTGCAGGGGAGAAAAGAATGTGGCCAGGGTGGTCACTCTTTCCCCTGTGTCCTTCTGTTCCTCCTCCAGCACTCAGTGTGACTCTTCTGACATCTCTAGGGTTCAGGCAGGGATGGGGAGAAGAGTCAACGGACATAAAGACCTTATTTGAAAGGCATTCTTCTAATCAGATTTTGGCAGAGGAGCTGGACAGAGAAAACTGTATTTGTCAGTCTGGCTACAGTCCCATTCTAGATTGGCAGGGTCTGTGCGCTGTGTCACTTCCATTCTGAGACCCAGTGATGGAGCAGCCACCATTTATTACATCACCAATTGCTGCAGCAGAAGGACAGAGCAAGTGAGGAACCGTGTTCTGGCTCTACAAATGTGTGCCCAAAAGTGGCACAGACCCCTTCAGCTAAGGTGCCCTTGGTGAAAACAGACCACATGGCCACGGCTAATTCAAAGAGAACAGAGGAAATGCAACACCCCATGTGTCTAAAAATACAAAAAAAATAAAAATAAATAATGGGGAAATAGCACTGAAAAATATTCTCTGAGAAATATAAGTCAAGAGTGGAATTCCTTTTACTGTTTCATTTAGTTATCATCTGGGTTGCAAGATATTTGGCTTACATGTAAAATTCACATAATTAAAAAACAATAGGTGAGTGTATTCCAAACTTCTTGCTGGAACTTCCTCCTCTTTCTTTGTTCTTGTTTTCTTCCCTTCCTCTTTCTCTAATGTTTTCCTCTGACCACACCCTAAAAACACAGTTTAAACTACAAGTCACCAGAAAACCAACCAAACCAAAATAAACAAACAAACAAAAAAACCGAGCTGGTGACCTTTGAAATATTTGATTTCTAAAAAATATGGAAATACACAGCATCACTGAGTGGTCTAATATTACCAATGTGGCATTAAGAAATGGGCAGTTGTGTTCTTTTGTAGCTTTTTTTCTCCAGAGGGAAGACATTGGATAGTTCTTACTGTGACACAGAGATAATAAGCCTTTTCTCAAGGAGGACCAAGGGCAATTCTTTTTACCCCACACCGCCACTGCCGACAATGGTTCTACCAGGGCCATTTCTGTTTCCTCAGTCTGTTGCCTCTTCTCTGATTGAGCAGGAAGCACACTTGAGACTCAGCAGTTGGCCCCCTCTCAATCCGCTGTGACTACTAGGGAAACATGGGCTGGGATGTAGGGAATGGAAAATGGATATTGGTTTCAGTTACCCAACCAGAGATATTTTGAATGAATGCAGTTGGTGAATAAAGCAACAATCCAACAATGGAATGTTTATGGTTCTCCTCCCACAAGGGAGGCAAGGAGTAGAAAGAATAGCCTACTATTCAGTTGGGTGTTTGTTTAAAAAAAAAAAAAAAGGCCTGAAATCTTTGTAGTGACAAATTTCTCATTACTGTACTGTCGAGTGAAATGCTTCATAAAATACATCCTATTTTGCTAGATGTGTTGTGGACAATTTTCTGAAATTGTTAAATTGCTCGGTGATATTAACTCTTCTCCGAGAGACCAGCGGAAGTTTTAGCATTTAATAGAGAGAGGAGGAAAATACAGTTGGCTCAGTTGAGAAGCAATCTCTTGGAGCTGGTAATTATGTCACATCTGTTTGGAGAAACAAGTTAGCCTTTAAGAGAGTGAATGAGGTAACAATTTAATTAAAGGCGGGTTAGATTGCATGCAAATTACTTGCTATTATTATTGGAAGAATCTGTCAAAATGGACCACTGGGAAAGCACTGTTTTCCGTGTGTTTTTTGAGGGAATAGCTCTTGGCATAGCTGGAGAATTTAACTTCCATTTTTGGATGAAAGTTTTAGCCCTGGTGTGTGGAGTGAGATCACTGCATAGGGTCTGTGCACTTACCTGGTTTAATTTTCTTATTCCTTTCTCACTCAGGTGCTGCTCATTTATAACTTGCTTTAACGTAACAGTCCAGCCAGCATGGTGTTATTTAGTGGGGAGTGGCTTTCCTTGGTTTGCAAGAATTTTATAAACAATTATTTGCCTTAAAAAAATTTGATTTAAGAAAATCGTTTATTAGCATCTGGACAGTAGTTGATTCTAACCTAGTATTCTTAGCTTTGTGAACTTGAACCTAACTCAACTTCCTTATCTAATAATAAATCTAGCCCCCCCTTCAATATTGTCTATGGGGATAGAAGAAGGTTTTATAAGCAACTCATTCTTTGTCAATGTGAAATTATCTGTGTCAGTCTTTTTGATTGGGGTACCCTATATTGAACATGGAAATTCCACATTTTAACATGCTAAACAGCTAGCAAAGAACTACTCCATGAATGCCGAACTTGAAAATTACACATTTTAATAAGCCAAAGTACAGCTCAGGAAAAATTAGGGCTTTGATGAAGCTACAATTGTATACATTTAAAAGGACACCGGATCCATTGTAAATGAGTTTCCATTTGTTGGTTGGCTATTTATAGGGTGAATTGCCAAAAAAGACAAGATTTCAAATAACAGTCCATCTAATTGATCATAATTAATTTAAAAATACTTTCTGTAAGCCCAGAGAAGTTATGAAAAGAGTGGCCCTGTACCCCAGTTTCTCTGATGTAATCTCAGATGATATCTGTTGGTTAGTTCATTATTTGCCCCAAGTTTTCAATTTTTAATAGGATATTATTATTGGAATTTTATTTTTAAAAGTAGTTTTAATAGATATATAGGTCTAGTTGTATCTTAAAAGTATAGTAGACCTTGGAATAATGCAAGAATTAGGGGTGCTGGCCACCCCCCACCCTATGCAGTCAAAAATCTAAATACAACTTTTAAGTCTCTAAAAACTTAACTACTAATAGCCTACTGTTGACTGGAAGGCTTACCAATAACATAAATAGTCAATTAACACATATTTTGTGTGTTATATGTATTATGGTACTATAGTCTTACAATAAAGTAAGTCAGAGAAAAGAAAATGTTATTAAGAAAATCATGAGGCAGAGAAAATATATTTACTATTCACCAAGTGGAAA
>CAUYRT010013320.1:0-17129 GCA_963574885.1 Lepilemur ruficaudatus
ATTTCATATTTTCAAATTAGGGATGCTCCACGTATGTATCACTACAATAGAATATTATTCATCAGTAAAAACAAATGAATTACCAATACATGATACAACATGAATGAACCTTGAAAACATGTGAAGGAAAGCCAGTCACAAAAGATCAAATATGATATGATTCCATCTGTAACAAATGTCTAGGGTGGGCAAAGCTACCAACAATAAATTACATTAGTGGTTGTGTTGGGCTTGGGGGAGGGGAAAGGCAGCAAATCAGAGTCACTGTTAATAGGTACAGTGTTTCTTTTTGGTGTAACAAAAATATTTTAAAATTGGTGTGGTGATGATTACACAACTCTCTGAGTATACCAAAAACTATTGATTTGTATTCTTTAAACGGGTGGATTGTATGGTCTATAAATTATATTTGAGGAAAGTTGTTAAAAACTGATGGGAAACATCCCCAAATAAAACTGAATGCTAAAATGAAAGCATCAGTTTCACGTGAATATTGCCACCTTTGATCTATAAAAGTTTTCGTAGGTGACATAAGTGACTATCATTTGTGCATTTTAAAGTATCTGAGGATCCAAGATTTTTTCTTGTGAGACTCTATCCAAATGGTTTGTAAACCCAAATAGTATCATGACTCAATGAATTTCTTATGAAGAATTTTAGTATATGAATGAGCAGTGACATTCTGTTTTAATTATGGAATGTGGATTTCTCTTAATGACATATAAGTAGTAGACCAAGTATGTAATATATTTTGTACTGAATTCTACAGTTAAAAAATCACTGTCATCAAATGATCCCAACACATAGTGTGAAGGAGGTAGGACTAAATCATTCTCTGAAGATGTCTGGTACTGGTTACTTGTGACCATTAATTGATGTTCTCTGTAACCTTTTAGCTCTCCTATCATCCTTTGGTGTCTCAGACATATAGGTAGATCATCATGAGACTGAGCCCTTTTTAGAGGTTATCAATGGTAATTTTGGAAATACATGCTGTCAGACTTGAGCGCTGACAGCAAAAGAGCACTCCACACCCAGCCTGCCACATTTGGTCTGGCTGTTTGAAGCACACATCTTGAAAGACTCAGCAGTCAAAAAGACATACACGGGAAGGCACTGTGTAGTTGGCAGGGATGTCATTTGATATCGACAGGTGGCTATAGCACTAGAAGCAGACTCACTTGAGTTCTTACTTCAAAAGCCAGACCAAGGGAGTGAGAGGCAGTCTTAGGAAAGCTGAGCCAATAGCTCAACACTGTCACAGGGACGGTCGTCTAGGGGAACTTAGAGGTGGGTCTAGCCTTGGAGTGCATAATTCCTGACCATTTCCCATTATTACACAAAGAAATAAGTTACTCATTGGGTTTTTCCTTTTGTTTGTGCTTTTAGCCAAGGTAAAGGTCATGTTTTTATTTAAATGTATTAAACTCTTTAAGAGTAAAGAAAAAAATTTTTAGAGGTTACACAGACAACAGAAAAACATGTAGAAAACAGAACACTTTGATCCTGGAGATAAATTATATGAAATGTACCAATCACTGAAATAAGATCAAAAAAGTTTATCTAGCTTGTTAAACACAGTTCCAAGATGAAGAATTCTTTTATTTCCTTCTCTAGATGTTAGTATTTTGATTATCCCAAGATCAGGACTTTGAGGAACACAGAAAGCAGGCAGTCCTCAAAGTGGGCTTTACCCACAAGTGGAGGAATCTACATAATTGATGGAATGTGACTGCAGTGTTGATGTGTCTTAATACTGGTGATACTAACTTTGGTTAAGTGGGGGTCTTCCAGGACTCTCTACTGTAAAGTCATTATTTTTCCCTATGCAGTCAATAAGTATCTTATAAAATTCTTTGAGACTGTGCAAATATACCATTCCTTATTATAATTTCACCTGGTAATGTTAGCATCCATCAGTGATTCTTACCTGTAACCATTACTGTGGTGTTTATCTAATGTTGCTTCTCTCCTTTGGTCATTTCTTCTACATTTATTAACTGAATTATACCTCAAGGAAGAGCTATCCCTACTTCCCTACATATTTATTTATTCAATTATATATTTATAATAGTATGAACTAATGTATACCTTAAATGGGATTTTGTTCTAAGGGTGACAATCCCTTATCATTATTTATTTTGTTCTCAAATTACTCCAGCTTTGGCCATTGAGAGCTCCGTCAAGCTGGCTCCTGTATTCCTGTGCTGTGCCCCCATTATTTTTTAAGCACTTGATTACTCTCTGGCATCACAAGATGTTCGAGGCTCAACTTGGTATTTTCTGTGTCCCAGCCCTGGAGTCAACTATTTCTCCAGGTATTATTACTAGTTCCTTGTTATTAGAGAATGGATTTAGAAACCAAGATATGGGTATGAGGTTAACACATTGGTACTGTCATTGTCTATAGGTGCTCAGCTATCAGAGATACAAACATATGCAAACCCATGCAAACATGCACAGCTATACTTTATGTCTATCTGTACGTATATTAAATAATGAATTCATATTAATATAACCAATTCTAATCCAGCACCACAGAGTTCAGTCTAGCTTTATTCCTTTCCTTATTTGTACATATTAATATCATAATTAATGTTTTCCAAAGTTACTTAGGACAGTTCTTTCCCTTCCCCAACCCTTTCATGTGCTTCTTATCTGTTATATGGTTAGTTTCATTTGTTGCTATGTGTATTCTATTTTTATTCCCCCTATATTCTGGTTGATCTTAATTAGCATTTATTTGTCTTTTGGGCTTTGTGAAATATTACAATGATTCTGAGAGTCAGAGTTATGCAAAAAGGTACTCTCAGAGGAACCTGGATTCACGCAGGTCCCTACTCCCTGGTTCCATTTTGCCTTATTGCCATCCACCCCCAGGAGGTAACCAATGTCTTTAGTCTCTGGTTTATCTTTCTTGCATTTCTTTTGCAAGAGGAAGTTGACACGTGTATATTTTCTTTCACAAAGGGTAGATACTATATACTTTGCTTTTCTCACTTAACAACATATTGTGGACATGTCTCCATGTGAATCCATAGAGATCTTTCTCCCCCTTCTTATAGCTACACAGTACTTCATTGTGTGGATGTGCCACTGTTTATTTACTCTTCTATTTTGGGACATCTAAGTTGTTTCCAATGTTTTGCAGTACAAAAATGATGGAATGAATAACTTTGTGCATATGTGTTTTCATACTGGTGGAGGTGTATCTTCCGGGTGGAATCCTAGAAGTGGGATTTCTGGGTCAAAATGTAAATGTGTATGTATTGCCTCTTGATTAGTTCTGCCTAAATAAGCAGTACCTGGTCTAATAGATCATCTTAGCTTTCCTTTCTCAATTCACCAATCCTCCTTAAATGGCTTGTACTTTTTCTGTGGCAATTTATAATCTGTGTTCCTTCATGTGTAACAGAGAATCTGACTTTGGCCAAAGAAAGGTTTGGCCTTTGTTCTCAGCTCCTGGGAAGTAAACTCTAAACCCTTAGAGTCTCTCAAGTGATAGAAGTGTCTTTTTTATTCATGATGGACTCCTCAGACCATACTGACAATTGAGGCTAAAGAGGTGACTTGTGGTCAGCCCCTTGGATAACATATCAGCTAATCTCTGGGGAGGGGGCAGCTGGAGACTGAGCTTAACCATGTAGGCAAGCAATCAATCAATCATATCCATGCAATGAAGCCCCAGTATGACTCTGGACACCATAGCTCAGATAAGCTTCCCAGGTTGGTAATACTTCACGCATATTGTCACACATTGATGCTGGAACAGGTAACACATTCTGAAGACATGGAAGCTTTGCATTTGCAGCCCTCCGAGACCCTACCCTATGCTCTTCCTTCCCATCTGCATGCCTTTCTGTGAGTATACAGCTTTCAATGAGTTATGTAAGCCCTTCTAGAAAATTAATCACACCTGAGGGTGATTTTAGAAAACCCTCAAACTTGCAGTAGTTGTCAGAAGGGAGGGCAGTCTTGGTGACTGGACCCCTTACTTTGTAGTTACCCTAACTCCTTGACATTGGTGTCATAAGTTTGGGCCCACCTGGCAGTCTGGAGGACCATGCCCTCAACTTCACAGTTTGGCTAACTCTACGTGCTTCAGCACTTGTACAGGCTAAACTGTTGAAATCTCTGGGACAACAGAGAGAGAACTGGAAGACAGTGTTAGTTTTAGTTCCAGTGGATGGTTGAAGAATTAGATGTAAACTAGAATCCTCTACTGAAGAGGGAAGAGAAAGTTGCTCTGTTCTAGATGTCTCCAGACATAGGCAAGGAGGAGAAAATCTCCCTATGACCACATGAATAGGAGAAACTCAGACTCTCCAGGCAATGCTGCCCTAGGAAAGAGACATCAGAGGGATTACACAGCCTCTTAAAGCACTTTATATAAAAAGCAGGTGGGAATAGATACTTTCCACACCACAGGGATTCACTGATGTCTGCAGATTGTGCCACTCCCCCTCTTGACACCCCCTCCAACATCCTTGCCCCCAAGGAGCCATGGTATTCAAGTCTTTGTCTTAGGTTCATCTGGAGAGAGGAGCATTCTCCCTGCCACTCTGACTTCATTCCTTTGCCCCTCTCTCCTTCCTACATCCAACACCTAGTAAAGCAGACCACAAAACCCTACACTTATTCTTTTCTTTGGAAAACTCAAGGACCTCATGCACCTGAAATTCCCTCCAAATCCTACTGTTAGGGAAAGAAAAACAAGAGGTAATGGAATGATAGAGGCACAAAAACAAGGAGGAGAAAACAGTTAAAGAAAAACAATAAGAAGGAAGTAGTTACAGAAGAATAACCAGGGAAACAGTTATCTCAGTCTTAAAGAATGGGTAATTAGACCATGGAACAGTGACCACCAATCAGAAAATAGAAAAACACCATTAATGGTGACTTTCCCCATCACAAGTATAGGAGAAAGGAATGTCTGGATCATAACCTTTAAATTATGTCTATACCTGGAAAAATCCAGACCTCCAAACCCGTGACATATAGTCATAAGTAATTACATCTGACATTTACATCAACATATACTACTAGCACATATAAAAGGAGGAATTTTAGAGTTAATTAGGGTCTTCTCCACTCGCACAGACAGACCTGTTTCCCCTTAGAAAACTTCTTTCACTTTGCACCCTTAAACTTTCTTTACAATAAATTCTTCATGCATACTTGCTGAGTGTCTGTCATCTCTCTCCGTCGTGTGGGCCAAATCTTGTGATTCTTTCAAGCCCAGAGCCCAAGAACTCGGGCAACACTTCAGAGTTCAGCCATGAACAGGACCGTGACACTCCCTGTCTTATTTTAGTTAAGTCATAGTAGAAAGATATATTCAGGACATAAGCTACTTTTCATTCATTTCTATCTATGCACATTTATGTTTTAATATTTATTAGAACTGGGGAAATATTATCTGTCAGTAACCAAATACACGTAAGAACTCAGCTATATAGCACTCTTACCAAGCAACTCATCTTTCCACAACTTAGCCAAAGTCTAAGAACAAAACACAGCCCTTGGGAGACAAAGTCAATGTCAAGAAGCCTGTGTTGGTTATTCATAAGCAAGTCTTCAGACTTTCAGTAATCCTGATTGATTGCCTGACCCACCACACATCAAAACCTTAAAATAAGACTAAAAAGAAAGACTTACTGAGTCTGATAAGTTAAAAGTAGCAAGAAATGGGAAATGTGACAACTAATTGCTTGAGAGACTATCTAATGGTGAATTTATAAACAGACCTTAACACACGTTCAGATTCACAATATTAGAACTCACAAAAACACAATCAGGGCAACTGGTCCTTCATACTCGAATAAGCCTTCATGCCATCCTTGAATTCAAGATGACACTAATAAATATTTTGATGGTAATCCTTAGTGATCAAGAAAACTTTAGATTGTGTACACCATAGTCTATTCAATAAAACAAGCAGGCATATACTTGTAATGCATTTTTAAAATAAATACCTTTAAAATTACTAAAACAAAAATTCTGCAGCCATAACCTTTATCTTAGACTGTTGATTATCTAGGAACAATTCTAGATTTCCAAGAATTTACTGCCTTTGACTTTGTTAAGACTTTACTGTGGAGAGACCACTTTCATGTCACAGATGTTGGTGACCTGAAGTCAATGAAAACATCTTTCTAGAGGGAATGTTTCCTCTACCTTCCACAAACAATCATCAGCCACCTGCACACCCACAGCACATATGAGATTAGACAATTTCTATAATTCTTCACATTCTGTGTATCTGCATCAATCCACTGATGCCTTGAAAATATACGTTTTAAGGGAATATGTTGATTTAACATGCTTTCATGACTCTCCTCACAGCACCTTGCTAAGGAGGTATTTTAATACGGCATTTGATTAAATGATTAAGAGGACTGGCAAAATAACAATTCTGGAGACAGAATTTTTAAAAAATATTATGAGAACTTTTTAGTGTTTGTTTTATGCCTTATTTTAACCAACAGTAGTTTTGTGTCATTATCAAGTAAAATTGAAATGACTAAAAGTTCTCAAAACTTCATCATTTGGCCATAAAATCAAACCTAAGAATAGAAAAGTCTATAAACCTTCATCATTAGTATTTTATGGGTGAAATCTCTCTGACTAGATATATTTTTATAGAAATGTATTTATTTTTTCTTTTCCATAATATTTAATTTATAGTCATGAATATTTTCTTTTCTAATTGCTCTGGCTTCAGAGATAATGGCATCATATCCTGAGTTTTTCAATTCTGGAGTGAATGTCTTTCTGAATCATAGTAGACTTCAGTATAAATTACAGTGATATCCAATCAGGAGTTAGTGATGATCTGGTTGTAATATGCTAAGCAAGTTAGCTGTACAAGACCCGAAAACCACTAATTTCTCCCTTCTCCTAATTCAATTTACAATTCCATTTCCACCGCTCATCTCCATTTATCTTCATTTTATTTTGAGCTACTACAAACTTTCTACACAATCCTTTTTATAGAGGCACCTTTACTTTCAGAACTGAACACTAGATCCACAACCATCTTCCTACATGAATTAAGCATCTAAATATTAATAACAGTTTCCCTTCTTGACAGCACACTGAACAACTTTTACATTCATGTAAAAATTAGCACTCCAGATGCTAGAGATTTATGGTTAATTATCTTTGATTATGCTGACATATAACATCAGTCTTTTTTTAATTGTAAAGATTTTTTTCAACCTTTATTGAGGCACTGTTCATAATAACCAAGATATAGAAAGGACATAAGTGTCTGACAATGGGTAAAGAAAGTGTGATATATACATATAGACAATTAAATCTTAATCAGCCTTTAAACAGAAAAAAATCCTGCCATTGAGTCAACAAGGATGAACCTGGAGAACATTAGGTTAAGTGAAATAAGCCAGACACAGAAAAACAAACAATGCATGATCTCACTCATATGTGGAATCTAAAAAAGTCAAACTCCTAAAAACAGAGTAGGATGGTAGTTGCCAGGGTCTGGGGGCAGGAAAAAGTGGAGAGATGTTGGCAAAGTTTCAGTTATGCAGGATGAATAAATTCTTGAGATCTAATCTATAGCATGCTGACTATAGTTAATACTGTATCACATACTTGAAATTTGCTAAGAGAGTAGATCTTAAATGTTCTTATCACACACACACACAAATTGTAACTGTGTGAGGTGATGGGTATGTTAATTAGCTTGACTACGGTAACCATTTTACAATGTATACATATATCAAAACATCATATTGTACACCTTAAATATAAGAATATATAATTTTATTGTTATAAGTTTATATTATATTCTGGCTATTGATAACTTTAATGAAAAACAGCTGCTTGAGAAAGCAAATTATGGCAAACATGTAAGTCTGTGTGTATATAATACATAATTTATATATATACACTTTGTAACAGCAATCTTCAAATGACAGTCATTTGGCACATAATCAATTGGCTATAAATTATGAAAATATTTGTACAATACACTGTAGTTTTGTTGCCAATTGGGAGATGGGGCAACTTAAACAGAACACAATTAAGTAATGACCATCTGCTCAATTTTTTGTCAAGTGATCATTTGGATTTCTCTTTTCACAGGTAAAAAATATTAGGGGGTGGAATCAATAAAATCTTTTTGGGAAAATGCATTGTGTTTCACTTTATTTCATAATGCTATTTCCCATTTTCTAAGAAAAAGCCTTTGGACTTCTGAGACAGAAAGTCCTGAATTCAAATCCCAACTTGAGTCATACATCTCTAGGCAAGATTTTCATCTTTTCCAAGGGAAGGTTCTTCTGCTGTATGTGGCAGGATAAGTGAGAAATTAACTGGCATGTTGTTTTCCTTTTTCCCTCACCCCTTTTAAGGGGAAGCTAGGACTTTGTACCCCAAATGGAAACTCTATCTAGTAGGGGGTGGCTAATAAACTGGGCTTTGTGGTTTGGTGGTCTGGGTAGAGGCTGAAAACTCAAAGAACTACAAGGGCCTGGCATGAAACAAATGAGTAAAATCCTTTGGGTCAAGTCAATAGAGACTGGTAGAGGTTGTGGAAACTTGGAAGTATCTGCTGCACATAAAGTAAACTGACTCAAATGAGCTCCAGCTAACTGTCGTCATGAAGGTCTATGGGCCCAATAGTGCCAGATTTCCTGCATTTTAAAGAAAAGCATAAAATCCAGTATTTTATTTAACTCTCCCATTTAAAAAATATTTTTAGCTTTTTCTTTTTTATTTAAAACACAAGGAAGTGTAGGTAGGGCACATCTACTGCTCAGAGCTCATTCACCTAATACTATCAGTTTGCACTTTTTGGCCAGGACCACAAGGAACTAAAACTGCATTACCTGGCAAGGGTGTAAAGGTTGGTACTGACCAGAAATGAATCCTGAGAAGGGGGCCTGGGTTTTATGAGTGGACAGGACCTCAGCCTTCACAAATACAATACTAGGGGGTGGCAATACCTCAGCAGAAGTTTGTGCCTAGGTGACCACAAGAAACCTCATCAAGAATTATCACTTAAGGGACTGACTTAGGTGCCGACTCCCTTTACTGGCTTTGGCAGAGAAGGAGAAGAACCACCAGTGGAATTGTCCACTCATTATCAGGCCAAGGTGTTTAGGCATAGAGCCACAGCAAAGGTGCCACCAAGGACTGACCTTGGTTCAGTCCCAAAGTTCTTAAGTGGCCAAAGGCCAAGGAGACCCTCCTTGATTCCTGAAATTAATATTTTCCTCTTTCTTGGTTTTCCTCATTTTGCTGGAACACATCCTTTGGCAACTTCTAAGAAAGGGTGAACTGAGAATCAACAGATATCTACCTACCACTTCATTAGTCACCCTATTTTCAGTACCACTAAAGGTGCTACCCCAGACTACTGAGGTCAGCAACAGGGCGTGGGGAAAAGAAATGTAAGCTCCCACTTCCAGAAGGAAATTCTATACCCAAAAATAATGCAGAGTTTTCCAAAGCTGTAACTGCAGTACTATTCTTTATCTTCCCCGTGCATTTTACCCACTTCTGTAGGTGGATTCTGGTATCAAACCTCCCCATATGGTAATGTAGAGTAATAGAAAAAGCTATAGAGGAAGGAAGACCTAGATTTAAATCCTGCTCCATCCATTCTCTTGGCAGATTATGTAATCTTTGTAAATTTCAATATTTTTATCTGTAAGGTGAGGGCAGTGCCTACCTCTCTGAGAATGACCTATACTCACTAAAGGGTACTTTCTGAAGGTAAGTTGAAAGTAAGTAACTTTAGTGGGTACCAGAAGGACTGTTAGAGCACAAGTTAAATGTGACTTGGAATATTCAAGCTATTTTACATGTACAATAATAATATTATATTTCCTTGTCCCTAGATACGTGTGCATATTTAGAAGAGATCAGTCGCAGCTTAGATCTACTTTATCATCACCTCCCTGTGCTTATTACTAATTCATGAAAGTCCTTTTATCTCTAACTAGTTGTCAGTATTAAGATTTAAGATGGAAACAGCATTTGAATAATTTGTGTTCACCTACCAAATTGTGCATGAAAAGTAAAAAGGAAAGTACAACTTGAAATATAGATGTAAAAGTACAATGTTGGCTTAATGGATCTTAAAAAAAAAAAACAAACCCTACTTATAAAATGTGCCGCAAAAGGTACTCAAAGTGCATAGCTGGTTGATTCTGTTCAAGGAAATGACTTTAAAGCTTTTGAGAAAAATGAAAACATAACCAGCCTTTCTAGCTGGTGACAAATTCAATACATTTAATCTTTCATTCCCAGTGACTGGCTTTATCAAAGGTGTAATTCAGACATGTAGCCTTAATTTTCTAATGACTAATAGCAAGCCAAAAGTTAAAAAAAAAAACACTTTTAATATATGAGATTATTTGTCCCAGAAAGAAAAATCAAGTTGGATGAAGGTTACAAATTCATGCTGGGCTCTACATGTTAAAATTCAATACAAACCAAGAGTGGGAATTTTTCTACTTGGATGAAAACATGTTGACTATGGTCATTCACCAAGAGCATCTTGAAACTATCACAAATCAGCTAGCCTGTGACAATAAGAACTCTGGCTACATTTTTGAACTTTGTATATTCATTCAAAGGAACCACTAACTACACTACCATAAAGCATACAAAATAAGAAATCTTTCCTGATTAAGTCCAGGAAAGGTAAACTCTATGTACTCTTGATACTTAAATAGGTCGGATCTGGTTTTTCATATGTCAACAGGTTGTTCTATAAATAACTGCAAGTTGCTTTATAACTGCATGTAAATGTTATTTTCTCTAACTGCATATGGCACCTTGCTTCTATTTTGAAATCACCACTTGAATGAATATCTTCCAGGCATCTCAACCTCAATAGGTTCAAATACTAACTCAGCTGCTCATCCAACATTCCTCTTAGGCCTGGCCCACCTCCTGAATTTCCTATGTCAGTTTATGACACCCAGGTGCCTGTGGAATAACTCTTCTTTTCCTTACCCATCATATCCAAGATTTCAGCATGTCTTGTCAGTATAGTCTCCAAAATCTCTCTCAGATCTCTCTATCTTTGTTCTGCTGGCCATGCCCTCTTGCTTCGATCTCTTGCAACAGCTTCTTAATTAGTCTTCTTGCTTCCACTCTTTCCCTTCTCCAAATATTCACTACACATAACGCAAGGCATTTTTAAAAAACACCCAAAAGCGGATTGTATCACTCCATTGCTTAAAACCTTTCCACGGTTTCCAATCGAACTAAGTCCAGAAGTCACTGAAGAGGTCCAGAAAGTCCTCCATGGTCTGGGCCTGAGTCTCTTCTTGTGTCTCTCTTCCCTCTGCACAGAGCTTTACTATAATACCCCTTAAAAACTCCCATTTCATTCCAGTATCAAGATCACCATACAAGCTGTTTCCTTTTCATGGACAGCACTTCCTATCACTCTTTGAATGGCTGCCACATCCTCACCATTCAGGCCTCACCATCATTCTCAATGAGCCGTTCTTAGAGATCTCTCTGAAGAGTCATCCCCAGGTGTTCTTCACTGCTGTTCCTTACTTGGTTTCTTCATAACAACTAACACATTGTAATTATTTTATTCATAACTGTTTACTTTTTTCCACTCGTCTCCCCTGCTAGAATGTAAGGTTCGTGAGTGTTGATATAGTGACTTGTTTAATGATTCATCCCTAATACCTAATGCACTGATGCTCACAAACTTTGAAATGAATGAGTGAATATCTAGAGCTGGTGACAAGATGAGTAATATTATTCGAGCACTCTTCAAGTTCTAGGAATTCTCGTTGGCATTTCAAATATATTACTCAATTCCTTTACAAGAATTCATAACCAGGCTTTTTAAAGAACCTAGATATCATTTCACTTTTCTGCTTTTCTGAACAGATCATACTGACATATACATGCATAAATGTATAATGATTTCCTATGTTCTTCCTGAAGATATCTAAGGCTAGATCCTCCATCAAATTCCAGGATATTCTTCTTTTTGTTTAATGGTTATTTCTTGTGTGAATGTGCTTTAAGCATGTTCTCTTTCACTAAGCACTTTCCAAAATACGGTAAACATTTGGTCATTCTTATTCATATACTTAAAGGCAATTATGACCATCCATTAGCCTTGAACAGCAATTTTAGTTCCTTGAGAATGTCACCAAGGAATCAATTTTCAATCATATTCATCATTTAGTTTTTGAGGGGGAGTAACTTGGCAGTAATATCAGAAACATAATTGAACTGAAAACCTAGGCTGAACCAGGTTCCTTCCAGCCAATTCCAACACTTTTTCTCATCCCTAATCTCATGTGACCTCTTGGTTCTTTGAAACTATCCATCATCCCCCATTTTTTGAAACTGTTTTCATTCTTGGTTCTCATGGCTCTGTATGATCCTGGACCTCCTCCTATATATCTTTTTTTTTTTCTTTTTTGTCATTAGAGGTTAAATTCTTTTTAAAAAATTTTTTTTAATCATCATGAGTACATAATAGTTGAATATATTTATAGGGTATCTCTGTTTATTTCTATAGACTAAATTCCTGGTAGGGAATTACTGAGTCAAGGTACATGAGCATTTTTCAGACTCTTGATATATATTGAAAAATTCCATTCCAGAAAGGTTACTTATATCCCAATAGCAGAATATGAAGGTGCCAATCTTGTCCTCTTTGCCAATAATTAGTATCATTCTTTAATGCTTGCAACTTATAGAAAAAAATTTACATCTTCTTGTGTTCATTTGTATTGCTTAATTTGTAGAGAAATTGAACATTTTTCATATGCTTATCGGCCATTTGGGGTGTGTGTGTGTATGTGTGTGTGTGTGTTCCTCTCTTTCTCCCATGCATGTATAAATTGAATGTTTGTATCCTACACCCATTTTTCCACTGAAATGTTAAGGTTTCACTTATTTATTTGTAAGAGCTCTTTATATAATAAGGAGCTTTTGACTGTTATATTTGGGGCAAATACTTTCAGAATCACTTTTAATGGTATAATGATTTAAAGTAATAAGATGTGCTGGTTTTCACATTGCCACCAGCATAGCAATAAGTCATGCCACCTGCTGGTAAAAAAACAGAATAGTTGGTAATTCTTCATGTTTCCAAGGTAGGATACATATTAATATTTTTTCCCTGCTGATTATTTTAAAACGTTGGAAACAAAAGATGAACAGTTAATTGGAGCCATTTATCACATTTCATAAGCATGGATTCTATAACTAAGAATCTTTGATTATGTTTAAATATTTTACTTCTCTACTTAAATAGAAAAAAGCTTTGACTCATATTAGATATTGTTAAGAAAAAGCAAAATTTAGTTCTGAATTATCTCAAAGCCATTTCTGATGCTAATTTTAAACATAGGTATGCATGCCTTATTTTAAGGAATCATAACAGTTGAAAAACCAAATTTAACAATCAGATAAATGGGGAGAAGTACCCATTTTTTTTATTTTCACAGAAGACATTTTAAAAGAGACATCTTCAAGCCAGAGTTTCAGACCTACACAGACCATTTAAAATCAATACCTGCTTGATTTGGCCAGGGAAATTAGGCTAATAGGCCGCCATTTAATTCTGGATGAAGATGGGTCTTACCAGTTAAAGATCATAAGGTTTCCATGAAATTCAATTAGAAAATATGATTTAATTTGTGGCTTCCATGAAACAATAGTTATAGAACGTGTTTACTGGTATCATCCTTCATAGACTGTTTTTCCTAAACAATACACTCAAAGGTTCTACAGAAACTTAGGCTGTCAAGATGATTGACTAACTATAGGAATAAGACCAATAGGTCATGATTTCACTCATACACATGGAGGTCAACAACAAAGTTATAGGTTCTATCACCAAATGGTCTGACATCCCTGGGAAAATAAAAATGGAATTACTGGTTTATAACAAGCCATCCTTATGAATGAACTGAACTGACCTTCTGGTACTATGAGTTATTACTCAGACCCTGACAGTTCTGATGTAAATGAAAATGCAAATCACCCCAATAACCTAGCCAATGTGGTGTGCCATAAACACAGCCCTCAGTAACAGTGGAAGGCACTCTGTCCAATGGGTGGAAGAACATGCAGAAATCTGAACCCCTCTACAACTGGAAATGATCAAATGTAAAACACTCAAAATCAAGTTCATAAATTTTTAATAAAAAAATAAATTTTGGTATTGTCTTTGTAACAAAAATCCACATATTGTGTAAGCACTCATTTTAGCAACCTCTGGGCAGGATTTACCATGTAGTTTGACTTGGGCTCAGTAGTCAAAATTCGTAAGTTTGTAGTTTACAGCCAAGGAAGGATGCAAAACAACTTAAGGACATATCCTAATTTAAAAGGAAAGGGAGTGGTTGGCCAACAAATGAGTAAGGGAACAAAACATTAGGCCAGGTCTGATTTGGGGCAAGATCTGACAGAGGACAGGAATAAAATGATTATGAAAAGCAACTGAGAATGTCTCTCCCTTTTTCTACCATCTAAGCTATGAAATCTTGGGGGAGAAAGAGGCAGATTTTAAATTATTCTAGAGAACCAAATCCACAGATGAGGACAAGCCTTGGGTGAGCGTGCCATGCTGAGAGGTTGGAGAGGACACACTTGAGGCTGAGAAAATGACCCAACTGCCCCTTCAGCTACCTGGGAAAGGGCACCTGGCTATCTCTAGGCAGCAAATGTAGCTTCCAAAGTCAATTGTTGATTTCCTGTGTGTAATGACCTTCCTTTGAATTACAGTTACTCAGGTAACTTGTGGTAGGAGAGCTGCCTTATATTTCAGATAATTCACGGAGGCTGCAGCTGGGAGTGGAGGAAACAATGGCAATCAATATTCCATAAATTCAGGAGAAACTCAGGAGAGACACATGGCCACAGGTATAAACATACCTGTGGTACAGTAAGTTGGCACTTTACATAGTCACCAGGCGCTCAACACATGGCAGTGCCTTCACCCTTCTTCTCATTCCATACAAGGGACACAGGACAGGTAATTCAGATGGTCTCATCCTTTCTAGAACACTCAAACAAAGCTTGGCACATCCAGGGTTTCCTTCTGACCAGACAGCCAAACACACTGACCTTGAAGATTTGTAACTGAACACTGTTGGTCCAATCTAGTGTGCCACACCTCAAAATCCAGTGTAATTCAGAATCTTATTTCTAAAATATCATTCTCATAGGGGCAACAATCAACTAGGTAACTGGACCTGAAAAGTCAGATGAGGAAAAAGAAACAGCTCACCAGCTGCCTTTCGAGGCAAAACAAGAATGAAAATGGAACAGCTCCTGGGCAATCTGGATGGAAAATTATCACCCAGCAAGAGGGCCTGATCTAGACAGAACCCAGCCTTCTTCACAGGACAACTCTGTTCCAAGGAAACTAGATGCTAAGAAAATTCTGGTGTCCAAATATAGAGAACTGAGAAACACTATAAGAGTTTGTAAATCTCCCAAGAAAAATCAGTGGGGACTTTTTTTTCTTCCAGTGCTTTGGGCAAATTCAAAAAGATTGAAATTTCAAAACCTATCTAACCCTCAATCTCATCGCTCCTAGGTCTACTCCACAGGGAAGGAATTTAGACTGGCAAGAGTTGGTTCTCTTACCTGTATCTGCAAAACAATGACAGAAATGGGAGAGAAAAGGGAAAAGAGGAAACTACCGCCTTTATTCACCAGAGTAATATAGTCACCCTAGAACACTCGTCTGTTTTCTGAAAGGAAATAATTTTTAGAGGTGAAAAACAATGGCACAAGCCTATAAGGCATAAGCACTATTGTTAGTTAACTCCCTTACACGGACGAGCAAACTGCAGCTCAGCGCAATTCAGCAAGTTGCCCAAGTCACACAACTAAGTGAAAGCCAGAGCTGGTGTTTGAACCCAGCTTTTCTGACTCAGTGCTATTGTTAGGTTGCTTGAAAGAAGGACTCTCTCCCTCTCCCTTTCCCAAGTCTGACAGTGATTTTCTTCCTATGTTTATTTTTGTCAGAGAAATTAGAAATGACTGATAAAAATTATGTTCTTCCATAGACTCAGCTCTGGGCTCAAAGCATCTGTGACATCAGGTTTCCACCTCATTCTCCATTTTATTTTTTTCATATGAGAAGCATATAGAAAAATAAAAATCTCAGGACCACCCTCCCCCCACCCCCAACTCCTTGTGCAAAAGGGAAGGTCAAGCCTGGAGGCTGAGTCATGCAACACCCCCTTCCAAATGAATAGCTGTTACTGACACTGAGCATCAAGCCAGATCCCCGGGAACGGGTAAAAGGCCTGCCCTGCTCACAGATCATTCATAATGAAATTCATTGCTGGCCTCCCATAAGCAGGGACTTATAAATTGCCGGCTAAGTTTAGCTCCTAAAATTAAAGTCTGTCGAATCCACACTAATAATGTTGATTACAAGTTTATCTTCCCAGGAGCAGAATAGAGACCAGACAAGATTAATCATTCTTCCACCCACCCAAGGACATCTACACAATTGATGCTTCCTCCATTCCCTTTTTCTCTTCTAACATTTGCCTGTTTTTCTTATGTAAAAAACAGATTTCCTGAGCCTCATAAGAATATGATCATTTCGTCTCACTGCCCACCCTCCTCCTCCTTATTTTCTTTCTGTATAACCTATCCCCTTTAAAAACTGAGTTCCCAAGTCCCACTTTGAAAAACCACAGTGCCTGTGGTTTGTGTTTTTCCCGGGTAAGTCCTCAAACGTTGGCCTAATAAACCTTCATTGATTGGGATCTTTGCCTCAGTCACTTATTTTGGATTGTCAGAAGGAAACTAAGAGCTCACCCTGAGGAGTAAGGAATGAGACCTGAGACAGATTCGATCAACGCCATCATGAAAAGGTGAAACATTTCAGAGGTCTGATGGGACCAGCCGCCTGCCTTCCCTCTCTACCCAGCAGTGGCCCTGTCTTTGCCTTCCTATTTCAGGGACATTTTCTGCAACAGGGCCCAGGCCCTTGTGGGCTTTTTTTTTTTTTTTTTTGAGACAGAGTCTCACTGTGTTGCCCGGGCTAGAGTGCCGTGGCGTCAGCCTCAAACTCCTGGGCTCAAGCGATCCTTCTGCCTCAGCCTCCCGAGTAGCTGGGACTACAGGCATGAGCCACC
>CAUYRT010013321.1:0-80989 GCA_963574885.1 Lepilemur ruficaudatus
TGGGCACTTGGGTTGTTTCCACATCTTTGCAATTGTGAATTGTGCTGCTATAAACATTCGAGTGCAGATGTCTTTTTTATAGAATGTCTTTTGTTCTTTTGGGTAGATGCCCAGTAATGGGATTGCTGGATCAAACGGTAGATATACTTGTATCACTTTCAGGTAGCTCCATATTGCTTTCCACAGAGGTCGCACTAGTTTGCAGTCCCACCGGCAGTGTAGGAGTGTTCCTATCTCTCTGCATCCACACCAACATTCATTGTTTGAGGACTTTTTCATAAAAGCCATTCTCACTGGAGATAAGTGATATCTCATTGTGGTTTCGATTTGCATTTTCCGGATGATTAGAGATGTTGAACATTTTTTCATATGTTTGTTAGCCATTAGTCTATCTTCTTTTGAAAAGTTTCTGTTCATGGCCTTTGCCCACTTTTTGATAGGGTTGTTTGATTTTCTTCTTGCTGATTTTCCTGAATTCTATATAGATTCTAGTTATCAGCCCTTTATCAGATGTATAACATGTGAATATTTTCTCCCATACTGTAGATTGTCTGTTTGCTCTCATGATAGTTTACTTGGCTGTGCAGAAGCTTTTTAATTTGATCAAGTCCAATTTATTTATTTTTGTTATTGCTATGATTACCTTTGGGGCTTTCTTCATAAATTCTTTGCTTAGGCCAATGTCTACAAGAGTTTTTCCAACATTTTCTTCTAGAATTCTTATAGTTTCATGCCTTGGGTTTAAGTCTGTTATCTGCTGTGAGTTGATTTTTGTGAGAGGTGAAAGGTGCAGATCCTGCTTCAGTCTTCTATATGTGGCTATCCAATTTTCCCAGCACCATTTATTGAATAAGGATTCTTTTCCCCAGTGTATGTTTTTGTTTGTTTTGTCAAAGATTAGATGGCTATATGAGGATGGTTTTATATCTGGGTTCTCAGTTCTGTTTTATTCATCTATGTGTCTGTTCTTGTGCCAATACCATGATATTTTAGTTACTATATAGCCTTGTAGTATAGTGTGAGTCAAAGTTATAAGTGTGCCCATCACTCAGATAGTGTGCATTGTACCTGTTAGGTATGAATTTACCCGTCCCCTCCACCCCTGCTTCTGCCTGCTTTGTTTCTGTTGAGTTTTAATTCCATACATCACATGAGTGTGTCTAAATTTCTAGCAATCCGTTGAAATTTTTCCTCCAATCTTCCCCAAAGTAGGTTTTCCATTCTTTTTCTTCTCCCTCAAGGATACCTGATTCTTATATTTGTTCATTTTACATAATCTCATATTTATTCCCACAGAGATTGGTCATTCTTTTTGATTCTTTTTTCTTTATTTTTGACTGGCTGGGTTAATTTGAAAGGCTTGTCTTCAAGCTCTGAAATTCTTTCTTCTTCTTATTCTAGTCTGTTGTTAAAACTTTCCACTGTATTTTGACATTCCCTAAATGACTGTTTCATTTCCAGAAATTCTGTTATATTTCTGCTTATAGTGTCTTTCTCTTCAGTGGATTTTTTCTTCGTGCCCTGAATTTTTTGTTTGTTTGTGTCTTTGTATTGGTTTTCAACTTTCTCATCAATCCCATTGATCTTACTTGTGATCCATACTCTGAATTCCATATCTGGCATTAAAAATTTTTCTTTGGTTGGAGTCCATTGCTGGAGAGCTAGTGTGATCCTTTGGGGATGTCAAAACAGCCTGTTCTTTCATGTTGCTAGTGTTCTTATGCTGGTTCCTTCTTATCTGGAACCTCTTCTCTCAGCCTATATGAGACAACTTTGTCATACACCTGTTCTCTTCTGCTGGGAACCCTGTTGCTCAATGAAGAGAGGGAGAGGTCCCTGCATGGAATGCTTGGGTCCTACTCCAGAAGATTGACTAGGTAGGAAAAGGGAAAATGCACTGTGAGCCTTTAATGCTACTATTCTCTTGCATCTCCCCATTTCCCTGTGGTTATCACAGTCAGGCAACAGCAAGGTGCATGTGGCAGGCAGGTTTAAGGCAGGTGTGTGGCAGGCTGGTGTATACAGTGTCCTGGGTGTTTGCTCTGCCCAGGCCCAGCAATGGCGATGGCAGTGGTGGTATAAGCATTTGCTCTTCCCAGGTCTGTCAGTGGCAGTGCTACCTAGATGACATTGGCAGGAGCCAGGGGCTGTGGGTGTGTGCCCTGGTTCTATGGCAGCTGTGGCTGGGTGGGGCTACCCAGGATGCAGCAGCAGGCACTGGATCCACAGGTGTCCACTTTTCCCAGGTACCCCAGCACGGTCAGTATATGTGGCACTCGATCTGCCTGCTCTCTTCCCAGCCCAGCAGGGGTGATTGGGAAGCAGCAGCAATGACTACCTCCCACCATGGGTGGATGCAGCACTCTGGGGCTGAGATCTCAAAATGGCACCAGCTGCAGCTCCCAGGGATCAAGAACCCAGCAGGACCCCACTGTGTCTTATCTCCAGAGCAATGCTGCTGCACATTCTCCAGTCAGCTCCTCATATCAGATTGGATGCCTGCTATAGTGCAGGGGTCCTCCTGCAGCTCTGACTGCAGTGTGTCCACAGGGAAACTGTGGAGTCCCGAGATTCTCTCATCTGTCTCTTCCCCATGTGCAGGCACCCTCCCCAGGTACTTCTGATCCTGCCAAGTGTGTCACACTACTTCCCTCTCCTTCAGTTTGGCTACCTCCCATCACCTCTCTGTTGTTTCAAAATACTCTCCTTGACAATCTTTCTGAGGGTGAATATCTTCTCACCACTTTTGATCCTTTCTGTGAGAGCAGTGTGTTTAGGCTGCTTCTTGTCTGCCATCTTGGCCCCTGCCCCTGGTTTCTCAAATTTTAAGTGACCAAAGTATAACTTTTGCATCCCAGTGCTCTATCCCAACCTGTACCTCTTCCAGTATTCCTCATCTCAGCAAATGTCACCACCGTCCACCAAGTTGTTCAAGCAAAAGATCTTTGTGTGTTCTATATTTGTGTTATTATTTGATCAATGTCTGCCTCTCTTGAATATCATATTTTTCCGCTTTTTTTTGTTATACTGTAAGTACCATGCCTCTCAGGGTGCCTGGCACATAGTGAGTGCCAGCCAGATATTTGTTGAATAAATATATTCTATTAATTAACCCCAATTCTAGCTTTGCCAACTTTCTGCAGCAGTTTGTTTGGCGTTTGGCCTCTGGGTTTTCCCCCTTCAATTCTAGCATCATCTTGTCCCTGTCCCACCACTATTAAAATGTGCTTTAGTCCTAGGCTAGTATAGGTAGGCTACTATGAGAATTCAGAGGGTACTGGGCTGGGAGAATGATGGTAGGTTCCTGGAGGAAGAATAATTTGAACTGAATCTTGAAAGAAGTAGGATTTTGAAATGTGGAGAAGTAGAGGCAAGAGAATTAGACTTTTCTGGTGGAGGAAGTCACTATGGAAAAATTGTAAAGGTAGGGAACCACTGAGTATTTTGGGAACATAGCTATGACTGATTTGTGGAAGGAGTAAAATTAAAGCTATAATTGGAAAGGCAGGCTACAGCCAGTTTGTGGAGAGAAACAGCACCTAAAATTCATCTACAAAATATGAATCTGCTTAGTAGAAGCATGCAATATGAACTCTTCACTGAAACTGTTAAACTATAAATGAAAGCTGGATAGACAGAGTATAAAATTAAAATCTGTTCCATTAGGTTATGACCAATTTCCTTGTGAGATGAGTGTGGCTGAATTTTGGAGAATTTCACAGAAATATGCTACTTTTTGACAAAGTTAATATTTCTTCTACAAATTTTCACATCTTCAACATTCTCTCAGATTTACTGTGAAATTCTGCAAGTGCAATTATTCCCCTTGTCATATCATGAAAACACATGTTTCAGGCTCATCCATTCCATGGGCACTTCAGTTTTCCCCTAGATTCCATGGACAAACAAACCCCGGCTCAAGACTGTGAAAATGGGGTGGTAGGAGGGAGGGAGGGAATGGCTTTTGCTTTCTTTGGAATTTTTCAGTTAAGGAGCCTCCACTGGCCTCAGCATTAGGGAATAATTAGTGTGTAATGTAGAATAGTGTGAGAAATTGTTCAATTTCAGAGAGAACAATTGCTGAAGAGAAAATGGATCCATTTTCCCAGTTCCTCACTTGAACACATTTGTGCTGGCTGCTTGCTTTTGTGAATTGGAGGCCACCCAGCAAGTTGCTGTTTTTAGCAGTGATTATTTCACCAGACCCATTTCCATCTCTATTTTATTTTTGCAGAAATGCTTTCCCCTTTGGGTGGGCTGCAATACAAAGGGGATGTTCCTGAGTCTATTGGATCTCAGCTTGTTGTATATGAGTCCGAGGAAGGAATGTCTTCCTTACTTTAGTCTGACTCAGGAGGGCTGGAGAGCTGCCTTCTAAAATGTGGAGGGTAGCCATGTGGGAAAGTGATTAGATATTCTTTGAAGTTCCAGAGGGAAGATATGAGACTAATGGGCAGAATTTATGAAGAGGCACACTTTGGTTTAGCATAGGAGTTTCATTATAATCAGAGCTGCTCAGAAAAAATGGGCTGCCTAATCAGATAATGACCTTTGTGTCCCTGAAAGTGTTTTAATAGAGGTGAACAGGCAAACTATTAGGGATACAGTAGAGAGAATGCCTACATTGGATGGGAGATTGGATAACCTCAACAATCCCTTTCCGATCCCTGCTCATCTGTGAATCTTACTGCCTTTCTGTTGAATCTTGTCCATATTTTAAGACCAAGCCCTAATCTCATTTTCTCTATAAGGCTTTCTTTAGTCACCTTCTATACCACTTGGCTATTTCCTGCACTTGATGCCAACTGTTTATGGCCTTATATTATTATATGGCCTTATATTATTAGTGTAAGGTGTCAAAACAGCTGTCACCAGTTATATAGAACATAAAACACTGTATTTTTATGGATGATACGTATAATAGTCTTTCTTAACTTTTACCCCATTCCTGAATTTTACCCTAACCTTATTCCCCACCTCCATTCTTTAGGGAATCCATGATGGGGTGAGACTCAGAGAAAGGATAAAAACATACATATCAACCATTCTTTATTTTGCACCTACCTTGTTCAAGGCCCTACTGTAGGTACCAGTGAATGAAATGTATCAGTGAATAAAAAAGATAAAGATCCCTGCCCTTGTGGAGCTTACATGTATGGAAAATACCAGTACATAGGGAGCACTCAATATATACTACATTAACTTTTTTTGATTTCAAAATCTCCTCAGCTAGTGTAATATTAAAGAAGTAACATTTATTGAACATATAATATGTGTGGCATGCTTTACACATATTTTTTAATTGATACATAGTATTTGTACATATTTATGGGGTACATGTGGTATTTTGTTACATAGAATGTGTAATGATCAATTGAGGGTATTCAGGGTATCTGTCACCTCAAATATTTATCATTTCTATGAGTTGGGAACATTTCAAGTCCTCTCTTCTAGCTATTTTGAAACATAAAATATATTTTTGTTAACTATAGTCATCCTACACTGCTATTGAACATTAGAACTTGTTCCTTCTACCTAACTATACCCATTAACCAACCTCTCTTCATCTCCTATCCCCACCTACACACCCTTTCCAGCCTCTGATATCTATAATTCTACTCTTTAACTCCATGAGATCTTTTTTTTTTTTTTTTTTTTTTTTTTTTAGCTCCCACATATGAGTGAGAACATGCAATATTTGTCTTCCTGGGCCTGGCTTATTTCACTTAACAAAATGACCTCCAGTTCCATCCATGTTGCTGCAAATGACATGACATCATTCTTTTTTGGCTGAATAGTATTCCCGTGTGTATGTGTACCATTTTATTTATCTGTTCATCTGTTGTTGAATATTAGGTTGATTCTGTATCTTGGCTATTGTGAATAGTGCTGCAATAAACATGGGGGTGCAGGTATCCTTTTATATACTGATTTCCTTTCTTTTAGATGAATATCAAGTAGTGTGATTGCTGGATCATATAGTAGTTATATTTTTAGTTTTCTGAGAAATCTCCATATTGTTTTCCATAGTGGCTGTACTAATTTACATTCCCACCAACTGTGTATGAATTCCTTTTTCTCTGCATCCTCATGAGCTTCCATTATTTTTTGTCTTTTTAATAATAGCCATCCTAACTAGAATAAGATGATATCTAATTGTGGTTTTGATTTGCATTTCTCTGATGATTAGCGATGTTAAGCATTTTTTTCATATACTTATTGGCCATTTGTATTTCTTCTTTTGAAAAATGTCTATTCATATCTTTTGCCCACTTTTTAATAGGATTATTTGTTTTTTTTACTGTTGAGTTATTTGAATTCCTTGTTTATTTTGGATTTTAGATCTCTTATCAGATGACTAGTTTGCAAATATTTTCTCCCATTCTATGGGTTGTCTCTTCACTTTGTTGATTGTTTCCTTTGCTGGGAAGAAGCTTTTTAGTTTAATATAATTCAATTTGTCTATTTGGTTTTTGTGCTTGTGCTTTTGAGATCTTAGGCATAAAATCCTCGCACAGACCAATGTCCTGACGTGTTTCTCCTATGTTTTTTTCTAGTAGCTTTATAGTTTTGGGTTTTACTTTTAAGTTTTTATCTGTCTTTAGTTGATTTTTGTATATGGTGAGAGACAGAGGTCAGTTTCTTTTTTCTGCTAAGGATATCCAACTTTCCCGGCATCATTTATTGAAGAGGCTGTCTTTTCCCCAGTGTGTATTCTTGGCACAATTGTTGAAAATCAGTTGGCTATAAATATGACCATCTTTGTCTTTATTTACTATTTTTGATTTAAAGTCAATTTTATCTGATATGAGAATGGCTATACTTGCTTTCTTTTAATTTCTGTTTGCATGCAATATTTTTTTCCATGTCCTCACCTTGAGTCTATATGAACCCTTGTAGGTTGAATGTGTGTCTTGGAGACAGCAGATACTTGGCTTGTATTTTTTCATCCATTCAGCCAACCTGTGTATCTTGAGTTAGGCATTCACACTATTCGCTTTGACTGATAGAACTGATATGTGAGATGCTGTTCTGTTCATCCTGTTGGGTAGTACCTCATTGCTTTGTTTTACCACTTGTACTATTGTTTTATGTGAGCTCTGAGCTTTAGCTTTTGGGTGGTTTTACACTGTTGAGTGGGTCTTGTGCAGATCTATGTATAATGCAGTTCTCAGGATTTCCTGCAGGGCAGGTATAGTCTTGACAAGTTCCCTCAATGTTTACTTTTCTAGAAAAGTCTTCATTTCTTCTTCATGTATGAAACTCAGTTTTGCAGGATACAATATTTTAGGCTGGCAGTTGTTGTATTTAAGAAGACTGTAGATGGGTCCCCAATCCCTTCTGGTTTATAAGGTCTCAGTTGAGAATTCTATAGTTACCCAGATTGGTTTTTCTTTGTAAGTTACTTGATGTTTTTGCCTCAGGGCTAGCCAGAGTTTCTCCTTTATGTTTACCTTGGCTCATGTGATGACTATGTGTCTTGGAGATTGCCTCTTTGCAATGAATCTCCCAGGTGTTTGTTGAGCTTCTTGTATCTGGATGCCTAAATCTCTGGAAAGACCAGGGAAGTTTTCTGTGATTATTCCCTCAAATAGATTTTCTAGCCCTTGTGAGTTTTCTTCTTCATCGCAGGGTTGTCTATGATTATTACACTTGGCTGTTTTACATAATTCATCCCATATTTCTTGTAGGCTTTGCTCATTCCTCTTAATTCTTTGTTCTTTATTTTTTACTGATGTAATTAATTCAAAATAGTTGTCTACAAGGTCTTAGATTCTTTTTTTCTGCCTAGTCTAGTCTAGTCTTAAAAATTTCCACTGTGTTTTGTATTTCCTTAAATCAAGGTTTCATTTTCAAAAGTTCCATTTTTAAAAAATATTTTGATCTTAGTGAATTTTTCATTCATTTCCTGAATTGTTTTTGTGGTTTCTTTGAGTTGGTTTTCCATTTTCTCTTGGATTTTGTTGAGCTTCCTTACAATCCATATTTGGAGTTCTTTATCTGTCATTTTAATATTTTCATTTTGGTTGGTATCCATTGCTATAGAGCTGGTGTTCTATTTTGGGTGTGTCCTTTCACTCTGATTTTTCATACTTCCAGTGTTCTTTTGGTAATTTTTTCTCATCTGGAGCAGATGTTGCTTCTTATTCTTGGATTTCTTTTCTTTAGAAGCTTTTTGTTCCTCTCTTGTATGAGTGTGTTTGTAGCGTATGTTGGGTAAGAACCTTTGGCACTGCTTGTGGGTGCTTTTATGATTCCCCAGTTTTGGGATTATGCCTTGGTTATAGATAACCTTAGTGTGGTTGTTTTCTTAGTTGCTAGTTGTTTGTAGGCTGTAGCTGTGGTGAGCTATATGAGTGGGCAGATTCCTGTCTCTCTTTGATGAGGGAGTATGGAGGTCTTTGAAATCGTTTCTCTTTCCCTAGCCCTGTGGCCTTTTTTTTCATGTCAAGAACAGTTAAAATCTACTCATTTGTCAGGAATCTCAAATACAGTACAATTTTATTAACTATAGTCTTCATGTTATATGTTAGATCTCTAGACTTGTTTATCCTATCTTCTCCTTTGTAACCTCTGATCTGCATCCTCCCATGTCCTCCCTGCCCCCACCCCTGGTAACCACTGTTTTACTCCGTATACTTGAAATTTTTTTAGATTTCACATATAAGATCATGCAATATTTACTTTTCTGTATCTGCCTTATTTCACTTAGCATAATGTCTTCCAGATTCATCCATGTTGTGGCAAATTGTAAGATCTCCTTTTTCAAAGCTGAATAATATTCCATTGTATATGTATACCACAATTTCTTTACCTATTAATCTGTCTATAAACACTTAGTTTGTTTCCATATCTTGGTTATTATAAATTATGTTGCAATGAACATAGGAGTGCAGATATCTTTATAAGGTGATGACTTCATCTCCTTTGGGTATGTGCCCTGAAGAGGGATTGTTGGTTCGTATGGCAGTTCTATTTTTAATTTCTTAGGAGACTCCATAATGTTTTCTATAATGGCTACACCAATCTACATCCTATCAACAGTATGCTAGGGTTTCCTTTTCTCCACACCGTCACCAACATTTGTCTCCTAACTTTTTTTTTTTTTTTGGTTTTTTTTTGAGACAGAGTCTCACTCTGTTGCCCGGACTAGAGTGCCGTGGCCTCAGCCTAGCTCACAGCAACCTCAAACTCCTGGGCTCAAGCAATCCTCCTGCCTCAGCCTCCTAAGTAGCTGGGACTACAGGCATGTACCACCATGCCTGGCTCATTTTTTTCTATATATTTTTAGTTGGCCAATTAATTTCTTTCTATTTTTTTAGTAGAGACAGGGTCTCACTCTTGTTCAGGCTGGTTTCGAACTCCTAACCTTGAGCGATCCACCAGCCTCGGCCTCCCAGAGTGCTAGGATTACAGGCGTGAGCCACCGCGCCCGACCTTCCTAACTTTTTAATAATAGCCATCCTAAAGGGTATGAGGTGATGTCTCATAGTGGCTTTGATTTGCATTTCCCTGATGAATAATGATATTGAGAACCTTTTCATATACTGTTGACCACTTTTATGTCTTCTTTGGAGAAATGTCTATTCAAGTCCTTTGTCTATTTTTAAATTGGGTTATTTGTTTTTCTAGTATTGAGTTACATGAGCTCATTATAAATTTTGACTGTTAACCCCTTATGATATATATGATTTGCAAATATATTTTCTCAATCCATAAGTTGCCATTTCATTTTGTTATTTCCTTTGTTGTATAGAAGCTTTATAGTTTGATATAGTCACATTTATTTATTTTTGCTTTTGTATCCTGAGCTTTTGGTGTGATATATAAAAAAAATAATTGCCAAGGCCAATGTTAAGGAGGTTTTCCCTTGTATTATCTTTTTGGAGTTTTATTGTTTCAGGTTTACATTTAGGTATTCTATCGATTTTGAGTTGATATCTGTGTATGGTATAAGAAAAGGGTCTAATTTCATTCTTCTGTGTGTGTGGAAAATATTCTTTCCCCATTGTGTCCTCTTGGTGCCCTTTTTGAAAAATTAGTTGACTGTATATGTTTGGATTTATTTAGCACAGGTATAATATGAACATGGGTCTGTCTGATTTGAGATGCATGCTCTTTTATTATGCTGATTTCAAGTAACATAATTTTTTTGGTTATTCCATGGCTGGTAACTTTCTACCTAGCTGAAGATTATTCTTTGTAAAATGAAATTGTGGACTTTAAAAGCATGGCCATCAAACATAATGCTGCATAAGAATCCCCCAGGAAGCTTGATAAAAAACGAAGATACTTGTACTCAGATGTGTCTAGAAATCTGCATTTTAACAAGTACCTATGCTAAAATAATTCTAATATTCACAAGCCACAGACCACATTTTGAGGGACCTAAAGTCCTTTGTGGCTCTAACACTCTGTGATTCTATGAGATTTTGACTAGTTCCAGTGATTTTTTTTATTTATAATACATAAGAGCACTCCTGGGATTCACTAGCAGTTGATGTAGTCATTATCATCATCTCCACCACCACCACCAGCACCATCAAATGCAATTTTGTTCTATGTGTAAGCCACTTGATTGATGTATTGTTCTTTCTGGGGCACACCTGTGTAAGTGGTGGCCTTTTACTCCTCTACAGGGACAGCCTGGCTGGTTGGCTGGCTGGCTAACCTATACAAAATCAAAAAACTCATGCAGTTGTAGGCCTTGCTTTATAAAGCTGTAAAAGTATAAATAGTGACTTATTTTCAGATCATATTTTATGAGAATAATCAGTACTATAGATTTGGACTATTTGGGTCCACTGAAGACTTGGTTTTTCCTACTCACTGAATTTACCTCTCTTTCCATGACCATGATGCCTGTTCCCACCACCTTTTGAAAATGTTATATTAGTGGACCCACTGATGACAAGAGGAGCTTTGGGTTTGGGGGCTTACCTGCTGAACCTTTCTGTTTTGAGGGTGAAGCTCATTGCGCACTGGTCAATGGGAAATACAGGGTTTCAATAGCTGTAGCTTGGAATTTGTATGTTTTTCTACCAAACAGCATTGTAAGAGGTTAGATTATCCCTCACCTTATCTTAACATGGTTCTGGGCTCTCAATACACAGTTGATGGTTATTCACATTCATGGATTGTTTACCATGCACTGACCACTGTACTAAGTGCCTACATGCTAATCACCTTGTTTAAATCTCCTAATAGCTCCTATAGTTACTTTCCTGGTCTCCATTTTACAAAAGAGGAAAATGTGACTGGAACTCAGAGAACTTAAGCAACTTGCTCAAGCACACACAGCTAGCAAGTTGGAGTGCCTTGATTTAAATCCAGTTTGATGACAAAGGTTTTCTTTCTGTCCTCAATCTGTGCACTGTATGCTTTATGAAAATGAAAGGGCAATATCCCAGGGGAGCTTGAGCATTTGGACTGAGATTAAAATTTTACAGATTGAGCTAGGAGAGAAAGAGATTTATTTGTTTGAATTTCTCAAAACATAATTCTTGCTAACATATGTCTGTTTTCTTTTTTCTTTTTTATATTAATAAATCTTTTCTGTATGTCTGTGCACTTGGTAAATAGCTAATGATAATGGCTGCCACCTGTATTCCTCAAAAAAAGATTGAAAGTTAGAATGCAATTACAATTAATGTGCATGAAAATGAAAATTGTCAAATTAACACAGAGTATTACAGTGCAGAATGGAATGCGGTAACAGTTTCAGCATAGAAATAAGCATGGGCTAATTAGACATTACTTCTCCCATTGAAAAGCCTGTGGCCTCACAGGCACTTTGTCCCTCACATCTATATGGACAGTATCTGTAGAAGCAGCCAGAAAGCACAATAGCTGAGTGCTTTAGATCTCAGCCTTCCCTCCTCCTCTCTGTGTTATTTCCCTGTATTTATGCAGTGGAGCCCCAATCCTTTTGGCATTCGTCATTGTTGTTATTATTCTTATTATCAATTTCTTGTTTTATTTTTAAAGTAATTCCTGTTGTTTAAAATTCAAATTGTAAAGAAAAAATAAAAGGTGAAAAGTAAAATTCTTCCTCTTTCTCCACCTCTATTCACTCTGTAGCAGTCAGCAGTTACTCTTAAGTTTCCTTTACATCTTTCCAGAAAGTTTCTATGCGTGTATAATATTTATATACATGTACCTCCCACATAATAGTTTTTAAAATGTTTATATTATCGCAGTCATTGCCAATCTAATGGGTGGAAAAATGGTATCTTATTGTTTTACTTTGCATTTCTTTAATTACAAGTGAGGTTCAGTATGTTTTTGTGTGTTTATTGGTGCTTTGCATCCCTTACTCTGTGAACTAATCATTTTCTATTTATTTCTTTTTCTTACTGAATTTTAATAGCTCTTTGAATATGAAAGAAATTAGCCTCTTTTCCCTGTCAAATAAATAGCAAATATTTGTTCTTAGTTTGTCATTTGTCTTCTGTCTTTACAATGGTAATTTTTTTGCCATGCAGAAGGTTTTAATTTTTACATAGCCAAATTTATCAAATATATTCTTCGCAGATTCTGTGAAGTATTATTTAAAAATCTCATTTATGTTTCTGTCTACGTCTTCTTTTAAAATGAAGTTTAAAATTTTATTTTAAAAGTAATATAGAAGGATTTAATGTGAATATAATACCGTGAGTATTCTCTAGGTGAGTTCTAGAAATGTTAGATAAGTCATAACAAGCCTCCTATTAAATATATAACTTATCTTTCAAGAAAGTGAACAATATTGCTGGATCCAGAAATAAAGAGGGAACTGAAAATGGAAGAGTAAAGCACATATTTTATGATGTGGATGCCCTAGGTGAAGGTTGCTATGGTTTGAGTTTGTCCCCACCAAAACTCATGTTGAAATTTGACCCACAATGTGGTAGTATTGGGAGGGAGGGCCTAATGTGAGGCATTTGAATCATGGGGGCAGATCCTTCATGAATGGCTCAGTGCCATTCTCTCAGTAGTGAGTGAGTTTTTACTCTAGTGAGACCAGATTCGTTATTATGGGAATGGATTAGTTCTCTTGAGAGTGGATTGTGACAAAGCCAGGACACCCCTTGTTTCTCACGTGACCACTTCCCTTTTGACTTTCTCCACCATGTTTTGACCTAGCACACAGATTTTACTAGAAGCCGAGAAGATGCCAGTGCCATGCTTCTCATACATCCCACCCCGTAGAACCATGAGCTAAATAAATCTTTTTTCTTTATAAATTATACAGTCTCAGGTATTTTGTTATAGCAACACAAAATGGACTAAGAGGTGGAGGGGATATCTGGTTCAGTAGTCTAAAAGCTTGTGTTTTCACATGCATATGGGGATAAGATATAAAATGCTGTGTCAGGGCAAAGTGCGCCTCAGATAAAGCCAAGATCCTGAAGGGTTACAATCTCAATGCAAGGGTGAATGAGAAAAAATTACATGCAATAACATAGAGAAACAACAAAGAAGCCTATGTTTGTCTGGGACCTGCGTGAGGCAAAAGTCTCTCTTGAAAATTTGCAACAATACGCCCCTATCTCTCATAGGTTTGGAGTGTTTATTTACACTATCTCCAGGGTTTAGGAACTTTCAAGACAGGAATTCAACATAAAATTGGTTCTAGGGAAGTGATAAAACCAAACTGCAAAAGAGTTCCACATACAACGTCCTCCTGAAGGAGAAATCGCAACCCAAAATCACATGAAGAAAGAAAAATGTCACCATGAGTGAGATGTGCAAATACACCAAAAAGCAGGATTAGAGTCCTGAGAATATCATAAAATAGAATAATCCAATAGAGTCCATAAAATTAGAATGTTTAAAGCCATAACAGAAATAAGAGAAAGGACTGAAAACAGTAAAGATAATAAGAAACTATACAAACAGGTGGATTATAAATAATAGAATATTTAAAATGAAAAATATAGACATTGAAGTAAAAAAAATCCTCAATAAACAGGTATGATAGCAAATTGGAGGCAGCTCGAGAGAGAAGTATTTAATAGTTAAACTGAAAGAGGTTGGAGGAGAATGCTTAGAATGAACCATAGGTGGAAAACAAAACTGAGGTTAAGAGACACAGAGAAGGTGTGTGTGTATAATAAAAACACATAGAATGTCAAATTTATACACACATATTTATTATATATGTGATTAACATTTCAAAGAGAATAATAGACAGGGAGAGCCAAAATTCAAAGAAATAATGACTAAGAATTTTTCAACATTAAAAGACTTGAATACAGTTCCAGATGAATTAAAGGTATAAATGTGCAAAACAAACATATAAAACATTTAGAATATAGAACATTTAGAATAAAATATGATGTTGAAATAAGGAGGATTTTTTTATTCAAGACAAAAGGAGCACAAACAATAAATAGAACACAATGATACCTTTTGCTACATTACAAGTGAAAACATTCATGCAACAAAATACAACCATTTGTAACTGTTTATAACTAAAAAGATTTTTTTCTAGAATATATAAAGAACACCTACTAATCATTAAGTAAGAGCCAAACAACCCAAGAGAAAACTGAGCAAAGGATGGGAATAGACAATTCACAGAACAGGATACTCAAATGGTCAATAAACATATGAAAAGATGCTCAAAGTCATTAATTATCAGGGATAGTCAAAATAAAAACTATAGATTCCGTTTCACAGTCATCAAATTGGCAAAAATTTTAATGTCACAACATAGAGTGTGGACAAGATGTGGAGGAACAGAAACTCTCATATATTGCTGGTGGGAATATAAATTTGTACAAACACACTAGGAAGCAATTTGGCAACATCTACAAATGATTCATGTGCTCTGTGACGTAGGAAGTTGGCATTTAAGTATATATTCTAAATAAACTTCCTTACGTAAGCACAGGATATCTTTGTTCCCCAATGTATTGTTTTAATAGTGAAATATTAGAAACATCTTAAATGTACATGAACATGAGAATAGTTAAATAAATTCTGGTATAGTTACACAATGGTGTAGTGTGGTCACTGCACCAAAACTGAAAGTGCACGGAAAGTAAATACTCCAGAATTATACATACAAACATGAGTAAATCTGAAAAAAAGATGCTGAATTAAAAAAAATAATACATGGAATATAATGCCATTTGTATAAAGTTAAAAACATGGAAAATACTAAATATAATTTAAAGATTATATTACATGTTCATATAGTAAGCATTTAAAAACATGTGGAAATATTGAAGACCAGATTAAGGATAATAGCTCAGGGCTGGGGGGGCAGGGAGCAGGAAGACAATGGGATTAGGAAAATATATACACAGATGGTGGGTAAAACTGGAGATACACACACATACACACACACACACACATAAAATATCTATGTACCTAAACCTATTCTGCCAGTCTGAAATATTTCATAATTGAAAAAAACCCAACAAAATACATGTCTATAACCACACAAAACAGAGATAACTGTTATTACATTTTGGTGAATATCCTTTCAGCATGTTTATGTGTGTGTGTCTGAAATGGTTCTTGTTGGGCTAAGATCAAGCTGTCAGCAGGACTGTGTTTTCATCTAGGAGAGACTCATTTTTCTTGCCTTTCAGCTTCTAGAGGATGTCTGCATTCCTTGGCTCATGGTTCCCTTTCTCCATCTTTAAAGCTAACAATGATGCATTTCTCTGACCATTCTTTGTAGTCATATCTCCCTCTGGCCCTCCTCTTTTGTGGCTCTGTTCCACTTCTAAGGAATCATATGATTAGATTGAACCCACCCAAATAATCCGGGATAATCGCCTCATGTTGAACTCCTTAACCTAAATCACATTTACAAAGTTTCTTTGCCATGTAAGGTATCATATTCACAGGTTCCAGAGTTTAAGAGTGAATGTTTTTTGGGGCCATTATTCTGACTACTACTTTATACATACATCTATACATATATATGCACACATATTCACACATAAACATATATATACATATATGCACATACATATTTATATGTATACACACGTATAGATACACATTTAAAAACTGAAATTCTACTTTAGGTACAATTTTGTGCCCTGATTCTTTATACTTAATAATAGATGATGAACATTTTTAATAACTTTAAATATTATTTGAGAACATACTTTTTAATTACTAAATAACACTTAATCATATGTATTATAATATTCAATTAATTTCCTTATTTTGACCTGGAGGTTATTTTAATAGTATTATGTGTATAAGGAGTCTGTCATTTCTTCAGGAATTAATCAAATGTGTCAAATGTCCTACTCATTTGAAATGAGTACTACTACTTACTTTCAAATCACTTTCCTGAAAGGATTGCCAATATGGTGTGTTACTCTTATCAGTCATTAGTGAGAATATCCATTCCCCACCTTTTAACCACGCATTACACTATTTAAACAAGCAAGTAAACCACAAACATAAAAATCTCTATCAGTTTTTTTACGTGATTCCTTTACTGTTACTATTATCAACAACTGCATTAAGAAGTTTGCTCAGGGGTTATGTACTATAGGTTGCCTGGTCCGTAGACTCATGAAAGCAGAACTGGAACTCCCAAAGATGAAAGGGAGATATTTTTTGGAAGAGTCAACCAATTCCCACCAAGAGCTTCCTATTAAATCTAGTAGACAGATTTCTCACTTCTCTCTTCCTTAGTTCAATGAATTACAAACATTTGCAAACATGAGGCTAAGACTTTACGAGTTTTATTATATTTGATAAATTTTCAATGAAGTACCATTCAGGTTTGGGCAGAGAAAGAGCTTTTTGCTTAGATGATTGATCTAGACCTACAGTATATCTTGGGATGATTATTCCCAGATTTAAAAAAGTGAAAAGCAGCATATTGAGAAATGTGTTCAGAAGGATGGGGCAATAAATATTTACTTAGCATCTATGTGTTAGGGTTCTAGTAGGAAGCAGATGGCATGCTCGAAGGGCAATGGAAGACATATTGATGAAGGGAGTATGTACAGAAATTTGAACTGGGTTAAGGGATGGTGAAGTACCCTGAGACTCACAGTAGTTGGAATGACAGGAAGAGACAAAGGAAGAATACACAGCATAGGGTGTCCCAAAAGTCTCCATACAAAGGAAAAATTTTATAATGAATATTTTAAATAAAGGTATATCTAGCTACAATTTCCCATTTTCCCTATGTATAGTGACTTTTGGGACACCCTGTAGTGCTACTGAAATCTGGAGAGAAGATTCATAACAAGAGAGCCACCTGATAGGTGCCACCAAATCACAGCCTGGCAGAGAGGGAGTGAGTGAAATAAATAATGTAACATTTATCTCCTCCCATCTTTTCATTTCTCCCATTGGTTGGAACTACCTGAAAGCCCAAGGGCAAAGAAGCCCAACTGATGTAGTCCATAGAGGTTCTCTTCTTGAGACCTGGAGTATAGCAGTGAGAGTGGAGAATGAATATGGAGACATAAATAGAGAATATCCACCAAAGCCTATATGCCAGGTTATTTTTTATAAATGTTATCAGCTTTAAGCTCCACAATAGCTTTGTGGGGTACATTTTATCCTACCCCACACCTATTTTATAGACGAGGAATTCAATGATCAGAAAGGTTTCTTGATTTGTTCAAGGTCACACAACTAATGAATGGTAAAACTAGGATTCAAACCCAGGTCTAACACAAAATTTCATGCCCTTAATCTACTGTGAGACACTGCCTCTCACATATTTATTTAGGACCTTTATGCATCAGGCACTGTGCTAGGTGCTACAGGGAACATGAGGATAAAAAGTTCTTGCCCTCAAAAAAGTCAAATCACTATTCTTTACATGCACTGGCTCATTTAATTCTCAGAACAACGCCATGAAATAGGACCATTATCATCACCATTAAGCAATTATTTAACAAATAAAATTACTATAAACTATGATTTTACACCCTTTTTACCATTTAATAATCATCCTTGGAGAAAGTTTCTTAAAATCTCATATCGATCTACCTTATTCTTTTAATTATTACATAGCAGATGATCACACAGAGATATTGTTATTTAATAAGTCCCTTACTGAGGGACATTTGGGTTGTTTTCCATATGTGCTAGTATAAAAAATACTTCAGCGAAAAATCTTGTACATTTATCTTGGCATACTTTTGCAAATATATCCTGGGGTTAAATTTCTAGTGGTAGAATTGCTTAGCCAAAGAGTAGGTGCATTTACAATTTTTATGGCTTTTGCCAAATTGCTCTACAAACAATTTGTATCACATTCCCTCTAACAGGATGTAAACAGCCTTTATTTCTACATGACAGATGGGGGAATTAAGGATCAGAGAGGTTAAGTAAATTATTCAAGGTCACAAAGCTAGTGAATGGTGGACCTGACTTTGAACTCATATCTGTTTGACTCTTGTGTTTTCATTTTCCCAGACTATGTTGTAGATAACAGCAGAGAGAGAAAGAGCAGTTTAGCTGTAAGTAAATATTTTCTTAAGTTTATTTATTGATCATGGCCTTTAATAATGTGGTTGTTTTTATCTGTTTTTCTCATTAGTACTATGTGGGTACAGAAGGTTTAGAACAGGACAACAAACTATGGTCTGTAGGCCATATCTGGCCTACTGCCTGTTTTTATATGACCTGCAAACTAAGAACGGATTTTACATTTTAAAATGGTTGAAAAAATCAAAAGAAGAACACTATTTCATGACACATCAAAATTTCATAAAGTTCAGATTTCACGGTCTATAAATAAAGTTTTATTGGAATGCAGCCACCCATGCTAATTTGTTTATGTATTGTCCAAGGGGGCTGCTTCCACACTGCAATGGCAGAGTTGAGCAGTAGTGACAGGGACCTTATGGCACAGGAAGCCTAAAATATTTACTATCTGTACTTTTCCAGAAAAATTTGCTGATACCTGGTTTAGAACCACAGAATCATTTATTTAACAAATATTAAGTGCTTACTCTTTGTAAAACAAAACTCAGGGAGCAACTAATTCTACAGTTTTCAAATTTCCTTTCATATGCTGATCCCCTTTTCAAGTGAAATATTACCCACAACCCAAAATATAATACAGACAAAAGCAGAGCTGTTCTGTCATGATAGGGACAGGTGTCCAAGAGTGTAACATAATTGCCTTTCCTCTGGGTCTTCCCTCTTGCCTTCTGTCATAGCAGCTTTTGAGGCACTTGTAGTTCTATGGGTGTATGAAATCCAAGGCCACTAAGGAATGTCATTTGAAAATTACTAGTACATTTCATATCTTTATTTTACAGAGAAAGAGAAAGACCTAGAGAAATTAAGTGAGTTACCCAAGATGACCCAGGGGCATGGCTAAGACCACCACCCAAGTATTTGGATTTGACTGAGTATGGGGCAGGGATGGTCCTGGATGTCCATGCTAATAAAACTTGTGAACAGGGTCAGCTTTCTACGCAGATGAAGATTCTTCTGATCAAAGTTAACTTAGACTATCGATACTGGAAGTGCAGTTTTGAGTCATCTAGTTCAAAGCTTCCATTGCGCAGAAAAGAAAATAGAGGGGTAAAGTCTTAATGAATTTCTTAAGGTAAACCAGTGAGTTGCTGAAGAAGGTAGAGTTTTGACTTCTATTCTGGGGACATCTGCCTTAAATCAGGCTGTATCCTACCCTACTCTAGGTATGCTTATCTGTGATGGCAAGTTGGCTATTATCAAAAAGACAAAAAATAACAAATGCCAGCAAGGTTCTGGAGAAATAGGAACCCTCATACACTGTTGGTGGAAATGTAAATTTGTCTAGCCATTATGGAGAGCAGTATAGAAGTTCTTCAAAAAACTAAAAGTAGAACTACCATATGATCCAGCAATCCCACCACTGGGTAAATATTCAAAAGAAAGGAAATCAGTATATGGAAGAGATATCTTCACTCCTCTGTTTACTGCAGTGCTATTCACAATAGCCAAAATATAAAATCAATCTAAGTGTCCATCAATGGATGAATGGATAAAGAAAATGCAGTGTATGGACACAATGAAATACTATTCAACCATAAAAAGAATTAAATCCTGTCATTTGCAGCAACATGGATGGAACTGGAGGGCATTATATTAAGTAAAATAAGGCAGGCACAGAAAGACAAAAATCACATGTTTCCAGTCATATGTGGGGGCTAACAAAATAGATTTCATGGAGGTAGAGAGTAGAATAGTGGTTACCAGGGGATGGGAATGGAAGGGGGAGGAGCTATGAAGAGAAGTTGTTTATTTGGTACAAAAATACAGTTAGAGAGAAGAAATAAGTTCTAGTATTTGGTAGTACAGTAGGGAAAATATAGTTAACAGTAATTTATTGTATATTTTAAAATAGCTAGAAGAAAAAAATCATAGTGGTCCCAACACAAAGAAAAGATAAGTGTTTGAAGAGATGAATATCCCAATTACCTTGATTTGGTGGTTGCACATTGTATACATGTATCAAAATATCACATATACCTGCCAAATTTGAACACTTATATATCAATAAAAAATTTAAAAATAAAATATAGAGTAGTAATATATTATTAGCATTTAGTTTATCAAAAATAAGCAAGTCTTTGTCATCTTTGGTATAGTACCAGGTGAGGGGGTGACTAGGAGGGGAGAATTAGCAAGCTGCATAGAATTAGTCAGGAGCTGGCCTTACATGTAAAGCTATGAACTATGAATGTTTAAGCCAGCTCTTAATTAGCTAGCAATAACCATCCAGACTTTTGACTAGCCAGACCACACCTCCCTTCTGCTGCTTACCTTCTGGGCATTTTTCTGTACTTTGATAGCTGCTTGATGTATGGTAAAAGCACTGGTGGGAGAGAAGATTATAATGATTGGCTCAATATAGGTCTTGTTGCCATCTGTGGATGTATCTTTTTTCCATTAGTTTGGCTATTGAAGAAAGGGCCATTTGGTGCTTTGCCGAGGAGACACATGCTATGAGGGTAATTTAAAGATTCTCTTTGCCAATAATCCTCTTCACAGCACAGAACTGAGGATGTTTTACTGGGCTTACAGATATAACTGCATTTTTCTATATTGTCAAAGTGTGTTGGCTTTGAGCAACATGATTCCTTGACGTTAACAAATAGACAAACTGCTTTCTCCCTGAGGGATTTGGGATAACCATTCCCAATTTAGTTGGATAGTTGCTTCCAGCTATTCTAGACCCAGCCTAGAAATGTTGCCAAGTGGCTGCTGGTTGGTCAAGTGGCTTTTGCTGATAGAGTATATACTCTGATCAACCTGATCAAGTTTCTTTTCTGAGGATGCTGACAAGATTACTAGGAAAATGGCTATTGCATGACCAGGTGGTAGGCTGTCTCTTGATTCAGAAAGATCACTATTGGACATATACTGAGAGAGATTCAGATGCTATGCAGGCTTCATTGGGGATCCATTACACCTTTCAGTTTCTCATAAGGGTAGGAAGGGCCCAGCCTCCAGGTCCAGCAATCAGGTTGGACCTGAAGACTTGGTTCAAGGACATTAAGTAGAAGCTATTTGCATCTTGGTATAAATTAGCTTATTGACAGTGGAGTGAGCTGTTTGGGAAGGTTCCTGAGGGAAAGAAATTCTCTTATCCTCTTGAGATAACTGGATCTTCAATGGAAAGTTTTTGCCTGTTATATACTCTTGGTAATATGATAACGCAGTTGAATTGTTTATGTACTTTTTATTCTGTGCTGTGACAGTTGTCTTTCTTAATCAGTAGTTTTGCATAATTAAAAACCTCATAAACCTAAAATTAGAGATAAGCTCAGACATTTTTGAGTTTTCTTTGGAGAACATCTGGCCATCCTTGAGCAATCACCTGATTTCCCCAGAGTCAAGCAGTAGCGCCCAACTTTGACTCTCCACTCTCTGAAATCAGATTGTCACAGATTCTTTTTAGTTGTTAATTTCTGGAACTAAATCTACCATCTGAATCTTATTCATGAATAGAGGGATCAGACATGCTGGTTTGCCTGGGGACAGTTGTAGTTTATACCTGCTGTCCTGGTGTAATTATTAATAGCTGATACTTTCACCCTCAAAAAATGTCCCAGTTTGAACAATAAAGTATATGGTTACCATCTGTCCATGACTAAGCAACCAAACTTTGAATGTCCCCAGTATGTCAGGCCCTGTGTTGACTGCTGCTCTGTGGGGCTACCTTATAACAAAGTATTCTGGTTTTTTTTAGACAAATTTATTGAAGTATAATTTACATTCTGTGCCATTACTCCATTTTAAGTGAACAATTAAATGATTTTTAGCAAATTTACCAAGTTGTACAGCTATTCACATAAATCAGTTTTAGAGGATTTCCTTCCCCCTATTGAGACCCCTAATTCCCATCCCCAACTACATTTCAAGCATGCCTCTCCCCTTCACAATGCTCTCCACATCCCTCAGATGTGGGTCTACCCCCAAACCCCTGAATCCCTGGTATTGTGGTGATCTCTTCCTTCATTGCATGGCAAAGGGAAGCAAAGAATGACAAGCTGGCACAGGTCACAGAATCAGTGGTAAAAGACTTTGCTAGTCACTAGCTTTTTCGATAATCTTCACTGTCTTGGAACAGGGTAATTAATGGAAGCTCTTTCTTTTCTAATATTGCTTGCATCCTAAACTGTAACTTTGGTTTCAAAGGCTCTGCATTGAGAAGGAGACTCCTGATCATTTCAGATGTTTTTGAAATGGGACATCAAAGAGTCCCTTTCCTGCCCATTTCACTCCCAGTACTCCTCATTCCAGGTTTCTGATGTTCTTTTTCGTTTTGAAAACACCTTGGCCCAGCCATGAGGCTAATGTCCTACGACTGTGTAGAATTCTTTGTAGGAGAAGTGTTCTCAAAAATAGCAAAAACAGACTTAATTTTTTACTAATTCAGCCAGGAAAAACTTGACTTGGAGCTGTGTTTTAAAAAATGTGCTTCGTCACATATGCACGTGTACACATTTGCACACACAAACACATGCACAAACACAAGCACACACAACCCAAACAAACAAACAGAAACAATAAAAGTTCACTTATCTTTTGAGCCTCTAAGAGTAAACTGAGACATTTTTACAAAGACTACCTTAAATCAGGATAATATAAACTCTTTTCAGGAAAATGGTAACTATTCTTTGACTTTATGCAATACATTTTATGTCAATGACCTGTCTTACTCAGGTGGTAAGCCCAGCTTATACAGGATAGCTCCAACAAGATGAAGTATAGAAAAGGTTTTTGAAAAGCATAAACCTTTGCACTTATGTGAGGTAGTGGTATCATTGTGGATTAAAAGGGATATGCGACTACCAGAGTGAGAGTAAGCTGGGTAAACTTGGTAAGCTGGGTAGTGTATGGCACCGAGAAGGGCAAGATTTATTGAGGCTAGAGATATTTAATGCATACACCACTGGGATCCCAAAATCCTTTGGGTAAAGGGAATGTGAAATCCTCTCTCTCTCTCTCTCTCTCTCTCTCTCTCTCTCTCTCTCTGTATGTGTGCGTGTGTGTGTGTAATACAAGCCATAGTTGAATCCTTCCATATGGGAGGTGACCAACATTTGGGCACTGTGAATTGGAACTTATTGGGATTTGTGTTGAGGGGATAAAGGAGACCCACCACGTTTTTAAAAGATTCATTCAACATCTCCTCTTGGTGCTTTTGAAGTAAGTGCTCAATGTGGTAGTTCTGAAGATAAAACTTTTGAATGTGGTCCTAAAGGGATGGCAAAGCCTGGGCAAGAAAGGGTTACTGAATGCATAATACTAGGAATTTTAGAGCTAGAAGGGATCTTAGATACCATCTAATTAACATTTGATTATAATATACCAAAAACATTAAAAAAATCATAACATGAGAACTGATATAGGTTTGCCAACTTTTAATTTTGCCAAGTAGAGACATTATTAAAGAAAAATGTTACCATTTCTATCATCACCATATCATAACATAATTGCATTTTTGGTCTAATACCAATAAGGCCACACATTCAGAATTTAAAAAATTGAATAAATTTAGCTTAATGAAAAACTTATTACATTGCATTTATCTCATTTTTGCTCAGAAAGGACTAATAAATATTTTGTCACAGACTGGTACCTATCTATAGACTGTTATTTTGGAACAATTGATTTAGTCCAATTACATTCATTTTACAGTTGAATAAAGTGAGGCCCAGGGAGGGAAAGTAATTTCCTAGGGACCCACAACTGGTTAGTGATAGAGGTGAGGCTAGAATGTGGATCTTATGAGTCTGATAGGTGATTCTCTGCTGTCCTGGAATATACCATGAAGTGAGGAGGAATTTTTTTTATATTAGAGTCCATATATTATGACAATTTTTTAAAAAACATAATTTTTTTTCTTACAGCAGATGCTGCTGCAAACTCTATCTTAACAAATTTGTCTGGAGCAACTTATGTAAGTTTAGGGCTATGCCTGTCTGTATTAGGAGATGAATGTGGTTTGAGGCACACAGCTGGTTGCATTGATTTAATTTATTCTTCCATTATCCAGTTGACTTTACAAGAGTAAGCAGAGGAAGAAGTTAAATACAAAGAATGATTTCTTAAGTCAAAAGGTTGTGAAAATTGTTTAAATTGTATTAGTGTCTAAATATGAAACCTTGCCAGGGGTCTTAGCACAATTTTTTTTTATCTACAATTGTTGGTGAGGCTGTCTCTTCACATCACTTTAAATATTTGTGTTTCTTTAGAGTCGGTCAGTGAATCCCATTGCTGTGTGGAGCCTCATATGCACAAATTTACACTGTATAACCAGTGACTCTACATGTGCCACGTTCATCTCAGAAAATCATAAAAACGAAATATTAAAGGGGCACATGACCTCTCTTTATTATCAGTATTCAGACTACATCCTATAGATCACCAGAATCTCAGTGCTGTCAGCTACCTAATTTTTCAAACCCAAGACTGGTTATTGTGGCCAGCCATGTTTACCTAGATATGACCAGCAGGTGACTGGGTTCAGAGAGTAGAAATGGACTAGGGGAGGCATTTCTTTTCCGAGTAGTCTGTGCCTATGTTGCCTATGTGATAGTATGTGAAAAATTCCAGAAAGGGCTTTGTGTCCTCAAGTAATGGTAATCCTTTTCCCTAGTGGCTCATTCCTTTGGGATAAGAAAGCATTTGTTTCTTATCAATGGATAGCTCCCAGAGGAGGAGGGAAAAAGACACCATCAGTTGTTTGGCATTTTAACTTGGAAGATTTTTTTCCACGGCATTTCCGAGAAATACTTTTTTCAGAAAAAAGCCAAAATAAGTCTGTTATTAAAATGAATAGGAAGGGAAAAGAGGCCCAAGGGGCTGGCTGTGGGAGGTGGGGAAGACTCTGGGATGCTGGGTGGCTCTCCCAATCAGCATAAGAATAGGTAGAGGAAATTGGGAGCATGTCTAGGGGTTATGACAGTGGTAGAGAAGGTTCTTAAAAGACAGACTGTGCACTGTATGAGGGAAGGGCACACTAGTAGCCGTTGCTTGGGTGAGACTAAGGCATTACATGTAATGAAAATGTTTATAATATTCTGACATAAAAAACAAGACAGGCTTCAAAGGCTGTATGAGGACTACCCATTTTCCATTACCCAATGGGGTCCTTTCTCTAATACATTGTTAGTAAGTTCCTTGTACTCATATTTAGAAGCAGAAGAGGAATAGAGCCTCATAGGAAGGGCCAAATGGCTTGAGTCATCAGGAGGGTTACATGTCCTTGAAGTGAGGCTGGAGGTGGGTGGGGGGGCAGGAATAATATTTACATTGATACCAAAAGAAATCTGCCAAAGAGGTAGTTAACCATTTGTTCATAGACCAGTGGGTTGAATGTTGCCTGGTGCTATACAGTTTAGGAAACACTTTTAAGTCTTAGAGTTTATGATACACTATCTCAATTACCTATTACTTTATGTGATGGCCAAGGAAGGCATTATTATTCTTATCTTGCAGATGAAAAAATGGAGACTAATCAATTTTAAATGACTTGCCCAAGGTCTAGATGACTGAACTGGATCTAGAACCCATGCGTTCTGAATCCAAATCCAGTGTCTTTCCAGTAAATGTTAATGCTAGGTTTTCTGAAACCTCTTAATATATTTTATATTTATTTTTAATTGACATGAAAAAATTGTACATATGTATGGAGCAGAAAATGATATTTCAATACATGTATACAATGTATAATTATCCAATCAGAGTAATTAGCATATCTATTACCTCAAACACTTAGCGTTTCTTTGTATTGGGAACATTTGAAATCCTTTCTTCTAGCTATTTGAAAATACAAAATAAATTACTGTTAACTATAGTCACCTTACAGGGCTACAGAACACTAGAACTTATTACTCCTATCCAGGTGTAATTTTTGCATCTATTAACCACCCTCTCCCTATTCTCCCCTCTCCCCTCTTTCCCAGTCTCTAATAACCATAATTTTACTCTCTATTTTTAGGAAGTGAACTTTTTTTGCTCTTACATAAGAATGGGAATATGTGGTATTTATCTTTCTGTGCTGGACTTATTTCACTTAACATGATGTCCTTCAGGCTCCTCCGTGTTGCTGAGATTGACAGGATTTCATTCTTTTTTGTGGCTGTATAGTATATCACATTTTCTTTATCCATTCATCTGTTGACGGGCACTTATATTTACTCCATATCTTGGCTATTGTGAATAATGCTACAATAAACATGGGGTGCAGATATCCCTTTGATATACTTATTTCATTTCCTTTGGATAAATACCCAGTAGTGGGATTGCTGAATTATCATCTGGTAGTTCTATTTTTAGTTTTTTTGAGGAACCTCCATACTGTTTTCCATAGTGGCTGTACTAATTTATATTCACACCAATAGTATGTTAGAGTTCCCATTTCTGTGCATCCTCACCAGCATTTCTTATTTTTTTGTCTCTTTCACAATAGCTTTTCTAACTGGGGTGAGATTATATCTCACTGTGGTTTTGATTTGCATTCACCTGATGATTAGTGATGTTGAACATTTTTTCATATACCTATTGGCCATTTGTATGTCTTCTTTTGAGAAATGTCTATTTAGATCCTCTGCCCATTTTTAATGGGATTATTATTATTAATTGGTTTTTGCTTTTGAGTTCCTTGTGTATTCTAGATACTAATCCCTTTTTGGATGAATAGTTTGCAAATATTTTCTCTCCTTGCACAGGTTGCCTCCTCACTCTGTTGTTTGCTTTTTTTGTTGTGCATAAGATAAAATCAAGGATTCATTTATTCACTATACATTTGACGGTCGACTCTGCAAATGGGCATAGAATCTACCCTCTAGACTAGCACAGATTTCAACCTCACAAAGGTCTTTTATAAATATTATTCAAAGAAATTGATGTTAATTGCCAGAAGAATAGAAATAATTGGATGATTTAGGGATTCAGAGAAGTGGAAGGACATAGAATCATAGCATTTTTGCAACATAGAGAGGCTACTCAAGCCATCTCCTTCAACATCTGACTCCAAAAATGATTTGCTTTTCAATATCCCTGACAGTAGGCATTCAGTTTCTGTTTAAATATTTCCAGTGTTGGGGGGGGACTCTCTGCCTCATAAAGCAGCTTGTTGCATTGTTATATTGCTTCAGCTATGATAACCTTATAATATTATTTCTAGAATTGCCCTCCTGTAATGTTCACCTGGCTGTTTTAATTTATTTCCTCAAGAATAGCAGTTCTCAACCATGTATGCGGGGTAGGCATGGTGGGTTGTGTGTGTATTAGACTCATTGGGGGACTTTCTCAAATTGTACATGCTCCTCACCACTTTATACCGCCTGTTCCTATCCCCCTGCCCAGACATGCTGCTATATTCCCTGACCCCAAATTTTCGGTTCTCAGTGCATATGTCCCCAGGTCCTTCGACTACCTGCCATATATTATGTTTTCTATATTATTTCATCATTCTAGTTGATCTATTCTGAACTTAATCAGTTTGTAAATGTTTCTCTTAGAATGTTGGAAACACTGTCACAGATGTGGTTGCACTGCAACAGGGCACTGTGGGACCATGGCTTTTTGTAAACTGAAAGGAATGCTTCTCCTAGTGTAACTTGAGTTCGTACCGGCATCTTTAGCAGTCATATCTCACTGCTGGCTCATATTGATCTTGAGGCCTACTAAAATCCCCAGGTCTATTTCACACAAACTGCTGTCAAGACTGGTCTCTCCCTATGCTGTACTTGTGAAATTGATATTTTGGACCTGAATGCTAGACTTAGCACATATTTCAATTAACTTGAATCTCTTTGGTTTAGGCATCTTATTCTGGTTTATTGAGATCATTCTGAATCCTGATTTGGTCATCCATCCTATTGGCTATTTCTTCCAAACTTTTGTGTAATGTTCACATTTGTGCTCTGACAGCAGCAGTATGTAGCATTCTGGTCACATACAGCAGGATTAACTAACTCAGGCATATGGGAGGGGGCAGTCAGGGAAAGGTTTTGGACAGAGTGACATTTTAAATGAGATCAGAAAGATGAGTAAGAGTAAGACAGGTGAAGGCAGATGGAACAGCTCATATGAAGGCTTGGAGGAGAGAAAGCATGGTATATTGGAACAACTGGAAAATATTTCTCAGGCTGGAGCAAAGAGTGAGGGGTTGGGGATTTCCTGTTGAGTAGATTTGGCCTTCTCACTGAGTTCAGGATACTAAGTTGTCATTTGACACACTGTCTTTTTTCTTAGGCAGTAGCTATAGAAGACAGATTGCTACTTCTAAGCTATGCTACAGCTTTTGCGGCTGGCATCACAAAATAACTGCCCTTGTCCTAAAGCCTTAATGTACTAATATATAGTTGCAGCTATAATAAAATTAGAGCGGTCTCTCACTTTTCCAAGTACTTTACTTTTCTTCTAATGTTTCCTTTAACATTTTTTAAACTTAGTTTTATAAATTGGCTATTTGACTCAATCTTGCTAAGCTGTTTGACCCTGGGGAAGAAGCTCATTCTTTATGAGCACTGCTTCTGCTTACCTTGTTGAAATAAAAACTGTACAGTTGCTTTATAGCAAAAATAATCCTATTGCAATTAAAAATAAATGACAGGTATGACTGTGCTGTACATGCACACTAAATATTTCAGTGTGAGGGCTAGGAACTGAGGTTTTTGTTCAGAATGAGTAAGTTAACCAAAGAATTTGATTCTTGGAAAAGTGTTTGAAAAGGAGCAGCTCTTTGCAGCAATAATGAAAGAAGACTATTGTGAAGGAGACTTAAAAAGTCTGTTTGGGTCATGACCCAATGAAGAGATTCTCAGGGAGCAGAGCTACAAGAAAGGATTCTGAAATTTGGGTGGATGCCCAAGGTAGGTGAATTGAAGGGCTTATTAGGCAACTTTGGTTATTTTGGGAGAAAAATCTTATGTGTAGTTAAAAAATATGAGACTCTTATTTTTCTAAGTTTTCTTTTTCCCTGGTATGGTACTTTCAAAGATCTTTGAGGGTCTGAGGCCATATTACAGCTGGTAAGCTTTATGGCTGGAACATAGCTTGCAGGGACGCTAGAGGGGAGATGCCATAGTTGCATTTGTGCTGGAGTGCTAAGCCAGGCTTAGCTTCAAGTGGAGGAGAGAGAACTCCTGTACTTTATACATGAAGATATTACATAGTACACTAATAAGGATAGCTTCGATTTATTGAGCACTTAGTATATGCCAGGCATTATGCCAGATGGTTTACATGCACGATCTTGTTTAATCTGTACTGCATTTCCGTGAGGTGTATACCATAGCATTATTATTCTCATTTTATGGGTGATAAGTACATTATCTAAGATCCCACAACTAGCAAGTGTTACAGCTGGGGCTTTTCCATGTCCTTCTGATGCTAAAGCCCATATTGTAGCCATTATGAAGTCTTTTCACTGCCAAATCCCAGCAGAAAGGATTCTTGAGATGGTGTGGAACCTTCTCTCTGTCGATAGGTCGAAAGTACTGCTGAAAGTAGTCACTTCCTTTCTCTGTCCCTCATATAGCCAAGGCAGCATGTCATATTGGGAAAGACTTTGCATTCAAACAGACCTGGTGCAACCTTTGCTGTATAACTTGGAAGCTGTGTGACCTTGAGTAAGTTACTTAACCCCCTGACTGTCAGTTGCCAAATCTATAAAATTAAGATCATGATGTCTACTTTACATGGTTGTTGTAAGGATTAAATGCAACAAGATAAGCAAAATGTCTATTAGAGCACCTGGTGGATCGCAGGTCCCCAATAAAAATGGCTGTTTTAGTAATTAGAAGTGGTCCAATTAGATTATTGAGCTATCAGATGTTCTGGTGATGGGCACTTAACATCTCGATTCAGAGCCAAGGGGATAAAAACAGCAACTGCAGGTAACTCCTTAAGCAGTTTTAACTCAATGTGTGGCTTCCAATCTCTGCTCCCTCTAACTGCTACATCCAATATCTTAGCCCTAATGTAGGTAATAGAAATTGATATTCCTAAGTTGTGGTATTAACTTAAACTCAATTAAAGCACCACATTGCATTACTGCATTCCTCTGCCAATTGTGATTGCACACCACTCGACTAGATGCCGGTTTCCATGGCTTTGTTTCAAAGTGACACATTCTACACATGGAAAGAGAACTGCAGTGCAGAGGGAGACCGGATGAAAAGTTACTTGCAGGTTAAGAAAAAAAGAAAGAGTATCCTTAATTTATATCCCATTCACAATACACAACCATTTGTTGAGCAAAAAACCCCTGCTACATTTACACTGTAAATTATTTGCTGGAAACTTGAACTACAGAGAGAAGCTGAGTTCAATTTCTTTGAATTCAATAGCAGCAAACTCACTTATTTTCACTCCTTTGTCTGGGAAAGTAAAGCCTTTAGTACAGCGCATTTCCCACACAGTCAGGGTTTGTTGGTTATTTATTGTTTCAATGTTGAATTTTCATCTCCCTGCTTTTCATCAGAAGCAATTATAAAGCCACAATCATGAAAATAATGAGCACAGATACATGGTTCAACATGTCTGTGTTATGACTCTTTGGTCCATTCAAATAAAGCTCCAGGGTTACTTTCCTTACATGCAATTTGCAATTTTTCCTCTTTGGCCCTACCTATGCTAAGAATCAGTATTGTCACACAGGCCTGCCTTGCGTGTCCTCTGAGGTTTGAATTTGATGAATAAAACAAAAGAGGGAGAAAAAAGAGCCGAGGGTAAAGGTCTAGAGAACAGAATCTCAAGGTGATTCATATAGTTAAGCCCCAGAAAAAGAACCTGGCTTCCACCTGCATAAATACTGACAATTGTTTGGGAAAATGTCAGCAAGTTATGGGTACCTAGAAAGAAGGGCAAATGAAGGTTTATTTTCACCAGCCAACAAAGGGGCTTGGAAGACTCTGAAATTATCCTCACCCATTGAAATTAGTCTCAAAGAAAAGAACATGTCCCATTTCTCAGTGGGGATTTTATGCCTGGAAACAAAATTCCATCAACAAACACAGAAAATAGTTGTGAGACTTGAAGGCGATAATGCATTTGAGCACAGAGCATAGTGCCTGGCTGAGTACATGCTCAATGAAGGTTAAAAATCTAATTAAAGAGGACTTTTTATGGGCATGATATTATGCTAAGGGGTTATCAAAAAACTTAGGGTATCGCCTTGGTAGGACCAAAGCTTATCGTAGACTGAGGGAGACAGGACCTACAAATGAAGAGAGAAGCAGCTATATGAGGCAGCGTAGGGAAGTGTCAAACGATGGTGCAAACAACAAGGAAGTAAATTGGCATTTGCTGAATATCTACACATACCATTTATTCCTCATAACAATCATGAGGTTGGTGCTATGATTATTCCCATTTTACAGATGAGTAAGTTGAGGTTTAGAGAAGTCTAGTGATTTTGTCCTAGTCACACAGGTAGTAAATGACAGATCTGGGATTTTGCCTCCTGCTCCAAAGTCTATATTCTTTCTACAGTATCCACCATGCTCCTTCCTGTGGACAAAGAGAAAGGGAGCTTCTTCATCCCTCTTGATCATTCATTATTTGCTAGGCTCCTTGTCAAATCCTTTACATGTAGCATATCATCATGGTGTAGAGGTGAAGGTCATGAGCTGTGGTTGCTAGATTCCCTAGCCTCAACTGCTCTCTCTACCCACCAGCTGTGTGACCTTGGGAAAGTCACTTAAACTCTCTGTGCATCAGAAGCAAATGAATTAATATATGTAATGTACATACAAAAGAGTTTAGTACATTATAAATATAAATGATGGTCATTGTTATTCTCATTATTTAATCCTCATAAATCTTCATGAAGTAGGGACCATGGTTCTGTTCATTTTACAGATGGGGGAGCTGGGTTTTAGAGAGATGAAACAACTTTTCCAAAATTACATGGGCAGTAAATGCTGGAGCTGGGGTTTGAGTTCAGGCTTGTCTGAGTGCAAACTTTGCTTTCTTCCTTACTGTGCCACATTTCTTCCCTGAATGCCACAGTTGCTCAGGAGAGGGAGAAGTCTATGTGAACTGAAGTGGTTGGAGAAGGTTTCATTGCGGATGTTAAAAAAGGATATTGAGAAAAAGAATCTGTGTAGGAAGCCCGCGTAAAGAAGAGGGGAGGGGGCGTGAGGCCCAAACATCTCTCCTCCCAGAAGACTCTTTAGGGAATGAGGAAATCCAATCCCCCGTTAGTGGCACAAAAGCAAATACAGGCCTGCTCACAGGAGCTGTCCTCCAGGAGTCACAACACAGGCTCTGAGGGCAGAAGGCAGCTGGCTCCTTCCCAAGAGGAATATGTCTGAGGAAAGCTGTAAATGAATCCAAAAGTAATCTCCTAGAGGGGTGTGCCTGGAATCTGAAAGCTGAGTTTACAGCAGGTCCTGTCTGCCTCCAGGTGGCTCCTCTGGTTATGGCCCCTGCAGACAGTCACACAGCAGAGGAATTTCCAGAGGAGAAACTGGCACTTGAAGCGCCGAATTAGGAGGAAAAGAGTCCAATGGCTTAATTGAAAATTTATAAAAATATGTACAATTATAAGTCCATTACATTGTGAGGCACAAACCCCCACTGGAAAATGATTTAACTGCCTCTTGCTTCCCGCTCTGCATAGCTGAGTATCCCGGGGGAGCCATTGCTTTAGCAGTTTGGCTATCTCAGCTGCTACTGTGCCTCCTCATTTTCCTCCATTCCCGAGTCTCGAGTGGTGTGGCTTGGGAAACCAACCATGTCTTTTGTAAAGCCTGCCAGTTCGCCTATGTAGCTGGTAAGTGCTGGTGATTTATGTCTGGGAGTCTGTTTAACTGGGGTTTCTGCCTGCCCAAAGCTTCCAGTGGTAATAGCCCTCCTAATTAACTCTGTTATTTTTTGCCCTTCGCCCTCTGAGCTTCCTTTGAAACTCTCCCAACTTCAGATGACTCAGAGTTTTAGAGAAACACTTTCCTGGACAGGAATTTCACTCAGGCTTGGTCCAGCCCTTCAAGTCTCACATCAGCACCTGCGCCTACTTGCACTTTGTACTGAACCCCAATGTTCAGTTGAGAATTGTTTCAATGTATCACAATTACACAGACTCTTGAGCTAAATGACTCTGGAGCAACCTACTGAGAAAATTCACTGGGTCAAGAGTTTATAAATGGACTTAATTTACCCTGCCTAAAGAAAGTGTACCTGTGCCCGTTGACTCCTAAATGGATGGTGTGCTTAGCTAAAGCAATGAGATGCTGAATGAAGAATTCCCCAAAAACAAAAGGGGAAAGTTCTGAGCTGGCTTTGCAAAGAAAATGCCTTCCTGTACCTCTGAGATGCAGTTAGGAGCTGAGCTGACATAGATTTAGAGAGGACACTTATGCCACCTCATTCCCAGGCGTGATTCTGTGACTCTGGGGGTTTGTATCACTTACATATAGGATGCTGCTATAACTTCAGGGTGCTCTAGGCTGATGCGGCAGAAGGCAAGTAGACCTTCTTCATGTAAACTAGTCCAGGATACTTTTCTATGATTCTTGGTCAATGAATGGATGGAGTGGGATAATTCTATTATAATAAAAGGATCAAGGGAAGCCTGGAGGTGGAGTGGCTTATGTGGATCTTGGTAACAGGGATAAGTGATGCAAAATAGATTTCTAACTAGGTAAGGCCCATACTGATCCATTAGGGCTTAGTACCCATGCCGTGCTTGCATTCTTTTAGTCTGGCTCTGCTCACTCTCATTAGGTGTTGGGAGCACAAATTAAGAAACATAAGGCACCTTTGAAACTTTCATTCTCCTTACTTTGCCATCTTTACATAACTCTGTTGTCAATCATCGACATGTATGCTGAAGCTCATGGAACTGTCATACACTCTGGGAAAATCATTTCTTTTCTCCTGATCTCCATTCCCTACTCAACAAATTGCCAGTGATGCCCATTGATATTATTATGCTATACTTGCTATACCTTGGTTATATGTATATGCTGTACTCTGCTATACCTTGGTTTTTGCCTTTGAGTAAGATAAGTGAAATAGACAAGAGCTGTTTCTCAGGGCAGGAGTCCGATTGTGGAAAGTTGAAGGGTGAAATAGGAGGTGAAAAAGTAGAAATAATAACTATTGTCTACTTTTTCAATACATGGAATGGTGGACCAAAGACATTTGGTAGATTTGTTGGGTACTTATGAAGTAATCAACTAGTGCCTAACTTAGTTCGGAGAGCACAATTTTTCAGAGCACCAAACACATTTGCATGATTTTTAAATCCAGTCATGGCCAGTGGCCACACCATAAGAATAGAAAAGGTAGGTGGTTGGATTGATTAAAGGCTGAAGATTTACAGGATAATTTTGGTAGAGTTGCTTAAGAAAGCAGTGGATTTGAGGGTATTGGCAAAAGAAGGCCTACAGATTATATCATAAACTTGAGGCCGGGGAAGGAAGAAAGTGAAGCCAGAAATGGACAAATAGGGTGACCAAAATGTAAGGGTCATAGGACTGGGGAATTCAATTAAGATGAAGAACAGGGGAAGTAGGAGTAATGGAGTGGGTTTAACAAACAAGAGGTAGTATGCAAAAAAAAGGCTATTGGTACTTAATATTTCTGAAGTATAGCAGTTATGGTGGGAGATGAAGTTCAGTACGTGGCCCTGAGAGTAGGTTTCTAAAATGAAATGAAGGAGAAAATCCTTAGAGTAAAAGAGCTCAAAGAACTGTGGGCTATGAGGTTGGGCTTGCAGCATGGTTAAGACACACAGATTAATAACTGGACTCAAGGTAGAGACAATGACAGAGAGTGTGGTACCAAAGACCGTGGAGAATGTAGACGAGTGTCTAGGGGCCAAGAGAAGATAGTCATAAAGAAAGATAGAAAAACATATATCTTGATCCCTGAGAGAGAGGATTCTTCTATAAGAGAGTGGGAGGCAGCACTGTGAGGTTAGGGTAATTAATTGTTAAAATATTCTAGCCAGTTGAATGCTTAGAACAGAAACTTCTAAATTAAGTGAGTGCGAGGTAGGGAAATGATTTGGTGGTTTGTGAGAGCCTCCTTGGAAAAACACTAGGTTCAATGTTCATGCTATAAACCAACACAATCATTATCATTGCAACTATTGATGTAGAATGTAAGAGCAGAGTGATTTGCAATGGTTTCTCATGCTGGTCCTGTGGGATAAGGGAGTTCAATCATTCCCATTTGCAAAGGAGGGAACAGACAATGGCTCTGTGGTCAGATTTAAAGTAAAGTTATTGATTGAACTCCCGTTAATTGGCTATCACTTTCTAATTGGCTGATGATGTACAGGCCCTTTGAAACTCTCAAGAGAATTCCCAGGAATTCAGGCTTCACAGTAGTGATAAATGATAACTTGAATAACCTTGTTTCTTTCTAAGGGCAGCCATTGGTCAACTCTATAGGACTGTTAAGTGGGCCTTTCCCCATTAGTTTAAGTTAAGGACTTTGAGATATTTGCATCATCAGTGATTTTGACCATTAGAAGACAATGGAATAGTATTTCATTTTTAACTTATTTATAGCCAAAAATACTGTGAATTTAGGTGCTTGGAAGATGTTCATTAGGTCTATATAAAATAGTGTTATCCCTCCTGTATTTTATAACCTTCAAAGATATCATGTTCCACAGTTTGTTGAATTTACCGACATTGACTTATGCTGTCAAGGTAAATTTTTCCATTTCCAGAATTCAATACAGATTTTACAGCCAATCATATATTTGGGCATTGGTAGAATCAAACTATTTTGGAACAATAGTGCCCTGGACAGTTAGCAAGGGTAGTATAGCTGTGATATTGAGATGAGTGTAGAGAGTGCTGGGATGCAGTGTCTACTCTAGAGGCTTCTCTGTATCCCAGAATTCCTTTCCCTCTCTCTCTCTCCATTCTCTCTCTGTTTTCTCTCCCCCCTCCCTCCCCCCTCCCTCCTTCTGTTGTTCTTTAGATCAGAAAAAGAAACCATCTAAAACATTTGACCATCTCACCTGTGGGCAAATGACCCTGACTCAAAGCTGTAGTGAGTGAATATGTATTTTTAAGACTATAAGCTTGTTACGAGATGGGGGATTTTGCCTTTGGTACAGACTCTCCACAGAGCAGGTGCTGTTTTGCAGTGGTGATCTTACAGTTCCTGGCCAAATGAGAACATGGCTGCTCCTCACTGTAGTGTTTTCTATTGATATAAATTGCTTACAGTTAAGGTTTGTACTGCATTTGGGCACTAAGTAGTTCTATTTGGCAGATGCATCTGAAGCCTTCAACATTTTGGAGAACTTTGGAGTTAAAGGGAAGCAATAAATTCCATTAAGTCACCTCTTAATTTGTTTCTCTTTCTACTCTCTTTCAATCGATGTCCTGGGGGTTTATGGGATGGTTCTGATTTGATTCTCTATTTTTTTTTCCCAGTAAGCAGCAGGACTCCCTCAGGTGCCCTCCAAGGGTTCTATTCCCCAGTTTCCTCAGTAAATTCTCAGATGTGACTGTGACAGATGCCCACAGAAGCCCTCAGCTAGGGGAAGACGAGGTGCCTCTTCACACCTCTCTGCAGTTTCGCACTTGCACACGGATGCTTCCTTGAACACCCGCGCCCCATCTGTTCTTACATCGGCCCCATAAAACTAGATATCATTATTAATAGCACGTTTCCCCTGAATTTTCTTTGTTGAAAAGTTACTTACAAGTTGCTGATTTCCCTTTCTCAGGTAGATTGGGTGAGTGTTAGAGAAAAAAATTCAGATATTAGTTCCTCTGAAATTCAATCCCAGAGATGCATTCAGGTATAGTAATACACTCCCCATTATACTAGTCTTCCAAGAGCGTGATAAATGTGCTGGATGGAGAATAACATTGAAGGATATTGTGCCGTTTGTACGCAGAGGTGCCTGCTGGATTATCCTGGGGTATATTTGATGGATCTGAGCCATTGTTACTAAGTTCCCTTCAGGGAGAGCTGTAGCATGCTGGGATGTCTAGGTGTGGTGGGGTGGCTGGTGGACTGAGTCAGAGTGTGTGCTTCTTGCATTCAGTCCTGTGGTGATCATGAGGCTTAATGGATCGTGAGGCTTTTATTAATAAATATGTAACTCAAACCCTTTATCAGCATCAAAACAAGTGCAGGCAATGTCATGTGAAGAATGCTGAATTTGGCCATTAAATATCAGTTCAAATCAACCTGCACTTCTAAGTCAGGTTTCTGTAGTATTGCTCTCTGTGTTTTGCGCCTTCAGGGACAGCTACTGACTTTTATTTTCTTTGTCTTGACACTGTTCTAATAAGCTCCGTCCCCAACCCCACAAACAGCCCCATTTCATCAGGTCCCCAGCGAGTTTCATTTTTTTCCTGCAACACTTTCAAACACTTTTCTCCTTAATTTACTCTTCTTGATTAAAAAAGCATACAGAATACTTTAAGTACAATGATTATTCTAAAGAAAGTATTTACTTTGATAAATTGCTATTTTGCTTCACCGCACATTGCTGGACTTGTATGTTAGACAACATTATTTAAAGCTACTAAATTGAATATGTTCTGTTTTTCCTCCTCTTTTTCTGGTTTTTGATTGTACTTTTTTGCTTTGTTTTATTTCTCCACCTGGTCCTCTGCCCCCTTCCCTTTCTTATAGTCTTTAGCTGGCTCCTTTCCATACTTTTTCTGATTCTCTTTGTTATGAAAAGATTAAACTTGCTTGACCAGGTTCTGAGTGAGCAAAGTTGTAAAGCAAAAGATAAATGCATCTCTTTTACCTGAATTTTGTCCCTAATGTTCCTGTATCTAGAAGTCTTTAAAATTCTTTCCAAATGTCTATTTTACATTGGTATTTTGGGGGGTATCATCATATTTTGACACCTTTTCCATGATGGCATCTTGATTGCACCATTGCTCTCTCCTCAGGGCCCTTATGTTGCCTGTCTGCATCTTTCTTTTTTTTTTTTTCCTGAAGTTTAACAGGAAACCTGAAAAGGACACCAAACCTGAGAATTCAAAAAGCTTCTGTCTTCATGTTTTCAATCTTTTCCCTTGGATTACTATGAAAATCTAGGCCATTTTCAACTAAATGCAGGGACAGATTTCAAATGATTTGTTGAAGACTTAAGGGAATGAGCAGCCCCTGAAGTGTAGCACTGACCATTCTCCCACAATTTGTAAAAGTAGCTTTGCTATAGGTAATGTTTTGTGTATCCAAAGGTAAGGGTGCACTGAAGAGAAATCATCTGCTTTCAGTATCAAGAAATCAATTCAGCAGAAAAAAAAATCCTCAAGTTCTAACCTAATTGGTAGTATAATGATTTTTAAACCTGTTTTGACTTCTGATGGGCTGATTTTTCAAATATGTCTGGCTCACTAATAAAAGATATATTGATAGTATGTTATAATGAGGTAGAAGTGTCTTGGTTCCAGAGTGTGGGTTCCAGAGTCTACCTATGTTCTAATTCTAACTCTGCAACTTACTAGTTGTATGACCTTCGGCAAGTGAATTACCTATCTTCACTTAGTCTCAGTTTCCTCATCTGTAACATAAGAATTAATTATACATCACCTTATGAAATTGAGAATTATATGGGTGAACACATGTAAGTGCCATATATATGGCTTATAAATACTCAACATATGTCGGATACCATGTTTATGATAGTTTTGTAGATTCCTCATAGAGGTAACGGTGCATTATAATGCAATTAAAATGTACTGAAAAAATGTCCTGAAATTTGCAACCGAGGTTACGATTCAGATATCAATAGGATGTGTTCTCCTTGTGAACACAGTCATAGAATTCTCAGATGGGTCGCTGGTTTTCTGTGTAACAGATATCCTCCATCTGAAGCTTCTTACCTTGTGATCCTGGCCTTGTTAACTAAGTACACTTTCCAGATGCTAACTCCCAGCTTGCAATTTCTCTTAGACTTTATTCACCTTCTATGGCAGGGAAAGGAGGCTTCTCTCCTCTGCCACCTTCCTTGTATGTATATGGAAGACCTAGCATTGACAATTATTTCTGGATAGTCTGCAGCATCGTCTGCTGCCACTGATTTTGTAGTCTAGTCAACATTTTCTTACTATGATGCATTTTCTAATATCCTTAATGAGAAAAATGGATCAGATTTGAATCAGAATAACTATCACTATGGAAACAGTAGTTTATTAAGAAGCACCTATTATGATGGTCTTGACTGATTTTCTGCTTGGAGATAAGATACTAAAGCTCTAGACAGCCTCCAGGCAATGGCCTTACACCCTTCAGGTATTGAAGCCATAGGAGTTTCTGCATTTGCAGGGGTACTTTCTTGTCCTTTTGACACTAGTCTATGGAACTTTAGATTAGTTGGTTCTGACAAAGCATGCTTGTAGACAACAAATAAGGAATTTCTTTGTTAGAATTACAAATGATTCCTGTTTCTTTTGGCTCAAAATAGCACCTAGATGTCCTTGGTTCTATTTGGAGGGAGTTGTATCTACCTATATCTATCTATCTATCTATCTATCTATCTATCTATCTATCTATCTATCTATCATCTATCTATCATATTGTAGCATAGTGCCTTTCAAATTTTAATGTGCATAGATAGGAAGTGGGGCCAGAGATTCTGCATTTCTAACAACACACTAGGTTATTCTGATGTTGCTGCTTGATGGACTACACTCTGGGTAGTAATAGTGTAACAGACCATGGTAGTGCTCCATCATATTTCTTCACACTTACTACATCACAGTGGAGATTGAGCTGCTAAAACATTTGACTATCTACCTGAAGAATTTACTCTTTTTGCCTGTAGGAGTACTTGTCCCAGATGCAAAGCAAGCCTGAAGTGTCAAAGAATTAATGGCCTTGGAAGCAGCCTTCAACCAATGTCTTCAGGGAGTTCTGTGGATAAATATTCCACCTTCCTTGCTCCACAGTTTGGATACATTTCTACAGAGCTCCACACCAAGACTGAGCTCTTATTGCCTACTTGTACTGGCTTCTTTTCCTTCCCTGCCTCACTTCCCCACTTTTCTATGGGTGTTTCCTGGGATCAGCATCCAAAAAACTTATTCTACTTGAATTTTATTTCAGGATCTGCTCCTGGGGAAAGCCAAGCCAAGAACTTTGCTAAATATATTTTTCTTATTTTGTTAGCCTGCTTACTTGAGAGATATACCCTTTGCCTTAAACACCACTTTATTTGGTTTGATAAGTTAAATTATGTTAATTGATGGTTCACAGGTTTGACCTTCAAATGTCTGAAGATAAGGCTCTATATTAAGGATGGTAAGGAATCTCTGAATTGGAGTTCACTAGTTCTAGCAGTTCCATAGAAACATGCTAATGCTGGCTTTCAGTATTTGGTCTAAGTCCAATCGCTTCATAACATTAGTTTAGGGAGAATTGTTTGGAAAGAATGCTTAAATGCAAAGAAATGATTAATTGTATGTACCTAAACTCAGTCAACAAGGATATTCATGATTTGAGTATGTTGCATGCATTGGAAAAATAAAATTCTAAATGAGTCTTTAAGAATAACCCTTGGCCAGCTGGACTGTCACTCACAAAGGTGACTTTTGTACTAAAAATCCCATTTGAGTTCCAATTTAGTACTCAATCGTTACTAAAGTCACTAATAGTGCAACTGGATAGCATCTTCCCAGAACAGCTTCTTTAGTCTAATGGGAGTTTGATAATTAAACATTAACATTTGCAGAGGCAGTATCCCACTTTGCCCATATTTGCAGCTCACTGAGATTTTCCACTGCAGTGGGAGTTGAAGGTGATAGATTACCAAGCTTTGGATACACAACCAGACTTATTTTACCAAGGATTCTTTAAAGAGGTAAGTGCTCAGTTGCCTGTTTGACCATCAATACTAACATGTGGTGAAATTTTGTGGATCCCTTAAAACACCATTTATGGTAAAACTATACCTAAAGTTGTCATGGATAAGCCTTTAGTTTTCTGTAACACTATCATTCATTCAAAGTACATTCTCTCATTATCTGATGTAAAATACATTTATATATTAACTATACAATTAGAAATTCCTTCTATGTTGAAGTTAACAAGGGATGTGTCTTAGCGCAGGCTGTTAACAAAATACCGTAGATGGGTGCCTTATAAACAACAGAAATTTATTCTCAGTTCTTGTGGCTAGGAAGTATAAATCAAGGCATTGGCAGATTCAGTATCTGGCAAAGGCCTGATTTTTGGCTCATAGACAATGCCTTCTTGCTGTGTCCTCACACATTAGAAGGGGTGAAAGGGGTTTCTCTTGGGCCTCTTTTATAAGAACTAATTCCATTCATGAAGGTTCTACCCCTATGACCTAATCACCTCCCAAAGGCCACATCTCCTAATGCCATCACCTTGGGGATTAGGACTTTAACATATGAATTTTGGGGGGGACACAAATATTCAGACCACAGTATTCTGCCCCTAGAACTCCCAAATTCATATCTTTCTCACATGTGAAATATAATCATTTTATCTCAATAGCCCCCAACTCTTAACTCTTCCTGGCATCAACTCAAAAGTTTAAAGTTCAAACTCATCTAAATATTATTTAAATCAGATATGGGTGAAACTTTGTGAAATCAGATGTATTTAAGTGCTTCCAAAATAAATGAGGGGGCAGGCACAGGAGAGTCATATGAAAGAAGAAAGTAGTGACAGGTCCCAAGCAAGTCCAAAATCTTAAAGCTCATGAATAATCTTCTTTGGCTCAATGCTCTGCTCTTCAGGACTGCTGGGATGGAGGTCCTGCCTTCCAGATCCACTGAGGCAGTAGTCCTGGCTCTGCAAATTTGCAAGGCTCTAGGCATCCCAGTCCCCATGACATTGTTAGGCAAAGCCCATGGCCACAGCTCTCACAGGTTGAAGTTGCATGCTTGTAGCTTTACCAGTCTGGAGTTGCAGGCGTGACTTCACCCCCATGGCTCCACTGAGCATTTACCTAGTGGGGGCTCTCTTGGTGACTTTGCTTCTGTGATGGTTTTTTGCCTAGGTTTTGTGGCTCTTTGGGGCATCCTTTGAAATGGAGGTGGAGGCAGCCATGTCCCTACAGTTTTGCTGGGTGCAAATGCACACTGACCTAGGCCAGCCAGAGCCACATCTGGGGCCACCTTGCTAGAAACAAGGCAAAAGATTGTAGAGGGTGGAAACCCCTCCTTTGATATTATTCTACTCTCTAGGCCCTGGTACTCCAGGTCTGTGATGGAAATGAAACCATGATGAGATCTTGGAAATGCCTCTGGGGTCATTCTTCTATTGCCTTGGAAATAGGTCCTGGCTTTTGTCTAGATGGCTGACTAATATCCCCATTGTTTTTATGAGTAGCCCGTGGCTTCCCTTGAGAAGACCAATTCATGTTAATCTCCTTATCAGATGGTCACTTGGCCACACCCTTGTTTTCTCCTAAAGGGGTTTTCTCATATTTTCCAATATGGATAAGTTGTAAACTTTTCAAATTTTTAAGTTCTTCTCTCTATTTGATGAAAAATTCCATCTTTAAGTCATTTCTCTCTTTTCTCCTTTTACTATATAAGTAGTCAAGAAGAGCTGAGCCACACCTTCAACACTTTGCTTAGAAATTTCCTCAGTCAAATATCCACTGTCATCACTCACAAGTTCTAACTTCCACAATACACTAGGACATGAACACAATTCAGCCAAGTACTTTGCTACTTTATAACAAGGATGGCCTTTCTTCCACTGTCCAATAACATGTTCCTGATTTCTGCCTGTGACCTCATCAGAATGGCCTTTATTATCCATATTAATTTCTCTTTTTTTTCAGAATAAAGTACAGGAGCTTTATAACTTTTTAAAAGCATACAGTTGAAGACTTACTTCAGGTTCTTTTTTTTAGACAAATTTATTGAAGTCTAATTTACATTCCATGCCATTACTCCATTTTAAGTCAACAATTAAATGATTATTAGTAAATTTACCAAGTTGTACAGCTATTCACATAAATCGGTTTTAGAAGATTTCCTTCCCCCTATTGAGACCCCTAATTCCCATCCCCAACTACATTTCAAGCATGCCCCTCCCCTCCACAATGCTCTCCACATCCCTCAGATGTGGGTCTACCCCCCCAACTCCCGAATCCCTAGTGAACACCACCACCATTTGAGCACCATAGTGTTAATCAGTCAGAACCAATTTGATGGCAAGTACATGTGGGGCCCATTCTTCCGGTCTTGTGTCACCTCACTTCGAATAATGGGCTCAAGCTTAATCCAGGATAATACAAGAGGTGCTAGCTCATTGTCATTTCTTAATATTGAGCTTACTTCAGGTTCTTACTTTACATTTACATTTTCTCCCTCACTGTTTCTCACTAAAATGAAAATAAAGGGATTTTTTAAAAGGCAAAATACCACAAGGAAAAGATAATAGGGGCTCATGTGTGGAGGAACTGGGGCCTTCTGCCAGCAACCACAGAAGGGAGCCATCTGGGAAGCAGATCCGCAGTCCCAGTCAAGCCTTCAGATGATCACATTCGAGTATAGGTGTCTTTTTGATAAAATGACTTCTTTTCCTTTGGGTAGATACCAAGCAATGGGATTGCTGGATTGAATGGTAAGTCTGTATTTATTTATTTCTTTGAGGAATTGCTATAGTGTTTTACATAGAGGCTGCACTAACCTGCAGTCTCACCAACAGTGTATAAGCATTCCTATCTCTCTGCATCCATTGCAGTATCTATTGTTTTTTGACTTTTTAATAATGGCCATTCTGACAGGGGTAAGGTAATATCTCACTGTGGTTTGAATTTGCATTTGTGTGATGATTAGAGATATTGAACATTTTTTCATATGTTTACTGGTCATTTGTCTATCTTCTTTTGGAAAAACTTCTATTCATGTCATGTACCAATTTTTAAATGAGGTTGTTCACTTTTATTCTTGCTGATTTCTCTCATAGTTCTCCTTGTAGAGATCCTTCACCTCCTGCATTAAGTATATTCCAAGGTATTTTATTTTCTTTGCAGTTCACGTGAATGGTATTGAATCCTTGATTTGACTCTTGGCTTGACTATTATTAGTACATAGAAAGCTACTTATTTTTGAACATTGATTTTTGTAACCTGAGACTGCCAAATTTATTTAACAATTCTGGTAGTCTTTTGATGGAGTCTTTAGGGTTTCCTCTATACAAGATCATATCATAAGTTAACAGGGATAGTTTGACTTCCTCTTTCCCAATTTGGATACACTTTCTTTCTTACTATTGCCTGATTGCTCTGGCTAGGACTTCCATTACTATATTGAGTAGATGTGGTGACAGTGGGCACTGTTGTCTTGTTCCAGTTCTTAGGGGGAATGGTTTCAACCTTTCCCCATTCAGTATGATGTTGGTTGTGGGTTTGTCATAAATGGCTTTTATAATTTTGAGTTATGTTCTTTCTATGCCTAGTTTGTTGAGGGTTTTTATCATGAAAGGGTGCTGACATTTCCACAATTTTCTATAGGTTGGGGTATACTGCTGGAGACTTATTGTGATCCTTTGGGAATGTTGAAACAGCTTACTTTTTCTTGTTGCCAGAATTCTTATTCTGGTTCCTTCTCATCTGAAATTTCTTCTCTCAGCTCAAGACAGATAAGCTTAGAGTGCACCTGTTCTGCTCTGCTAGGAACTCCCCTACTTAGTGCAAAGATGGAGGGATCCCTGGATAGCACACTTGTGTCCTACTCTGGAGGATTGACATGGCTTGAGATGGGCAGATGTACTTTGAGCATTTAATGCTGTTGCTGTCCTGTGTCTTCTGCTTCACCATTCCCCTCCTGTCACTGGTGGTCATTGCACTGTACAGTGAATGAATGCCCCACCAAGTTCTGTCAGCAGTGGCTATTGTCAGCCCAAGCTAGCTTAAGAGCTGCTTCACTCTGATCTGCAGGCAGTGGTGTTTGTCAGCCTGTACCAGCTTGAGCACAGCCCCTCCCATGCCCATGGGTGGTGGCAACTGTCTGCCTGCACTGGCTTGGGAATTGCCCCACTCATATCTATGGGTGGTGGTGTTTGTTGTCCCATGTGGCTTGAGTGTAGTCTCACTCACACCCTCTGGCAGTAATAGCCTGTGTTGGCTTGGGGGCTGTCCTCTTAGATCTGCAGATGGCAGCAGCAGCATTTGTTGGCCAGCTCAGGATTTGCAACTCTGCCCATGTCTTCATGTGGCTGTGATTGTCCGCTCACTCTGGCTTGAGGGCTACCCCATTCAGATCCTTTGGTTCAGCCTTTGTTTGTTGTTTGTTTGAGCCCAGCTCCACCCACATCAACAGGGTGTAGTGATTGTTGAATTGCCCAGGTCCCCCAGCTGCAGTGGGGGCATGTGGCACCTGGCCACTGACCTAACTAGAATGCCCAGCCTCCCTGCTCCCACCCTCTCCCCTGGACTGGTTGGGGTGACAGGGAGACAGCAGCAATGGATCTGACCCCTGGGTAGAGGCAGTGCTCTGGGTCCAGGGTTTTAATATGACAGCAGCCACAGTGCCCAGGGTTTGTGAGCCAGTGTCTGCTGTACCCTCTCTCTAGAGCAATGCTTCTGCACAGTCTCCAGATAGCTTCCTATGTCAGTCCTGTGGCCTTCTGTAGTGGAAGGTCCTGCCTGTAGGTCAGATAGGAATGATCATGGGGGGAGTGTGGAGCCCCGGGATTCTCCCTCTGTGACCTTCCCACTCATCTTCCCTGTGTACCTCCAAACCACAAAGGAGGTCACCTCTCTTCCTTCTCCTTCACTTTGGGTGCCTCCTTTCACCTCTCTTTTGATTCCCAATGCCCTTAGATGATCAATCTGAAGGTAGATATCCACTTACCACCTTTAATCATCTCTGTGAGAGTGGCATGTGCAGGCTGCTTCTAGTTCACCATCTTGGCCCCAAGCCCCTACTATCCATATTTCTACCAATATTCTGTTCACAATCACTTAGGGCATTCTCTATGAAGGTTGAGATTTTCTCTACAGCTCTCCTCTTTTCTTTCTGAATCCTCACTAAAATCACCCTTAACAGCAAAGTGGGCCTTTTCTAGCATAAGCCTCAAAACTCTTCCAGCTTCTACCCATTATCTGGTTGCAAAGCCTCTTCCACATTTTTAGATATTTGTTACAGCATCACTCCCACTTCTTGGTACCAGTTTTCTTAGTTCTTTAGGTGGCTATAACAAAATATTATTAATTGGATGATTTATAAACAATAGACATTTATTTTTCACAATTCTAGAGGCCAGGTAGTCCAAGATCAAGGTGCCTACAGATTTAGTGTCTGGAAAGGACCCACTTCCTCACAGACATTGATTCCTGTGTTTTTACATGGTGGAAGGGGTAAGGGAGGTCTCTGTGGAGCCTCTTTATGAGGGCACTAATTTCATTCATGAGAGCTCTGCCCTTATGACATGATCACCTCCCCCAAAACATATCTGTCATTACCATCAGTTTGGGTGTTAAGATTTCAGTATATGAATTTTGGGGAGATAGAAACATTCAGATCATAGTAAAATGAATGGCCAATTTGAAACAATTCCTTTTTACCCCTGATACTACCACAGTAAGTTGAAGCCTCAGGATAGCAAGATTAATGAGGCATGAGGGACAAAGTCAGGGGCATGCTTAAACTTTGGTTTGGGCTTCTCTCCTGGCTGTCATTCATGTAATTTCATGAAGACCTGGTTCACAAAACCTGAGTAACTTTAATGAGAGCCTATCCTCACCCTCTAGCTCTCAACCCCTATGGTGGCTCCAAAATTTCCATTTAGAAGGAAGGAAGGGAAAATTATCTATTTGGCTGTGGGTATAGAAGACTTGCCTTAAAACTGCGTAGCAGTATGCTCTTTTTACTTAGGTTGTATGTTACACATCAATTAATTTTTTCCCCAAGTATTTCAAATAAATTTCTATTCAAATGATACGAAATATTCTTATTATTTTTATCTATTTTTATTTGGAGTACCTTGGGGAAAGGCTTGCCCAAGCCACCTCTTTGATGATCTCATGATCAACTTTAAGCCTTGATTAGTTTGCCAGAAGCTGTTTTACATTATAGATCCATGTGTGGATGGATAAGATTGTTAATCCCTTGATTTCTGCTGCCTGTGAAATTTGCTGCTGCTGTTTGTTGAGTGATTCTCTTAATACCCTACTAGACATGTGTCCCTCCATTCCTCTTTTTCATCAGTTTGGTTTTTTGGTTGAAAGGAGAAACTTTCAAAAGACCATTCAGAGCCTCCCTGTTTCTTATATTCTTAGGCTGGCCTGCTGCTAAGCTTTTTATAAAAGCACACACATTTTCAGAAAGCCCATAAGGGAGCCTATTCCAGGTCTTCCTTACATCACCAACTCTAGAATTTGATGAATATTGTGTGAATTGAGATGAGAAGCATGTTTCCCTTCATTGATTCTTAGGACACATTCAACAGGGTCTGATTACATAAGGAGAGTGGCAGCCTAATTGGCTTGCAACCTGAGGCAGATGCTTATATTTGTTTGGAATACCAATACAGAGAGTACCATTTACCAGTATATTGCAACTAGTGATCTGTCTATAACCAGTGATACTGTTAAAGAAGAGTTATAGAATCTTCATGATATACATAAACCCCAATGCATGTTTTATGTGATAATTATGATTTCAACTTGCTTTCAGTACCAACAAACAATACAGGAATTTAGTTTACTGCAAGACAATGGCACAGGGGTTTCCCCCCAAGTCTCTTGTGTAGATGAAGGAACAAAGATTAAGGAAGGCTCTTGAGAACACATTATTAAAAGACCAACTTATTGAGCACACAGTTGGAACTTTATAGCTCCTTGCTGAAATGCCAGAACTTGCCCCGTAGTTTAGAAATCTCATTGAATAAACTCTTTTCTTTTGTAACTATCCTATTAGTTAGAGATCTGTTGCCAGATGCATTTTGAAGAATACCACCTTGTTAAACTCTTTAAATACCCACAACAACCAAAAGAAAAAAATCTCTACAAAAACAACATGAGTCATCAGTTTAAAACTTCATCTAAGTAGAAATGAGACATTATTCTGGCTACCCTTTTCTTTTCTTTTCTTTTCTTTTCTTTTCTTTTCTTTTCTTTTGAGGTGGGGTCTTAGTCTGTTGCTCAGGCTGGAGTGCAGTGGTACAATCATAGCTCACTGCAGCCTTAAACTATTGGGTGTAAGTGATCCTCCCACCTAAGCCAACCAACTAGGGCACACCACACCAGGCTAATTTTTAAATTTTTTGTAGAGGTATGGTTATACTTTTTTGCTCAGGCTGGTCTTGAACTCCCAAACTCAAGTGATACTTCTGCCTCAGCCTCCTAAAGTGTTGGGATTACAGGCATGAGCCACCATGCCTGGTGGCTATACTTTTCAAATCTCAAATCATTTTGAAAAGGAGCAAGGAAGAGTGTGCACTGACAGCCATATTTCTTGGTTTCTTGCAAGAAAGATTTGTCATATTTCTACATCCTAAGAGTCAGTGGAGGGAGCCATAGTTGTGCTCTTTCTTATATACTACCATGGCTCCCTTGCCCCCCCCCCCATAGGTTACTACAGCTTCCTCCAATAAGAAGCTATTGATTGGATATGGTATAAACAATAGAAGAAACAAACTAGTTTGGTATAAAGTAGGGAGGGGGAGACCGAGGGAAAGCTGTACCTTCCTGGAATGATGGTAATAAACAACATGGTCCCTGTTTTTGACAGAGTTCAGAGGAGATCAGTGCAGGGCTTGATCAGGGCCAGTGACCTTGTGTGAATGCCAGGAAATGTGCTCCAAGTTGATGAATTACCATGGGTTTATATAACATCATGAATTTGTCAGAATTTGATCATTTTATCACTCCAAGAATCAAACAAACCACCACCACAACAAACAGCCCTTTGAAAGCAAGGATGTTGTTGACAATATGAACAGGTACAACAAGGGCAAGGTCTTTCAGTAGCTCCATTCCTTACAGCAGCCAAACAGATGCATTACCTACTCAAGACTTCCTCTGTTCCTTTGTGCTATGCTGGCCAGATCGAGGGCTGGTTAATAACATGAATGATTACACTCTAACGTTTTCATGGAATCCTGTCAGCAATGTAATAAAGACTCTTCTGCTGCAGAAAGTGAGGTAACAGCTTGGAATGCTTTAATTCATGTTCAGTATTTCTTTAAAAAAAACAAAGAGAATAAATTAAAAACAAAGCCCAGCAATAGAAATGATTAGTGAAATGAGAAATACCTGGGAAGAATGAAGATTTACACACTCTAGACTGTTTCTATTTTGAAAGGAGGGGAGGGAATGGGGGAGGCATGAGCGAACATGATTAACGATTGAGGGATGACAGAGTGGTACCTTTATTTATGCTTTTTCCTATGATGTGGGAATAAGAGAATGTTTTGTGAAATTAAACAGCAGCCATCCTTAAAAAAAAAAAAAAGCTCAAAGCTCAAAGCTGATCCTTTCCATGAGTCACATGAAATAAATGAGGGTATTTATGTTACTAGGCATGTCAACATATTTTTTTGTAAGTTTTCCTTAGGTAAATTAAATGTTATAAGCAGGTACAGTAGCAGGGCTAAACTTACCAGGGCCATTAATCTTCATGTCTCAAGGTGGTCAAATCATCCTTGAAGTGGTCAAACCGGAAAATTTCCCCAGTGGACTCAGTCCTTTCTTGGAACATTTCTGCTCCCTTAGTCACTTGTAACAATGGGCCCCCTGCTATATTTTTTTTCACTGCATTATTCAAAGCTTGGAATAATTGTATTTGTTTGTTTACTTGTTTATTGTTCATGTCTACTAGACTGTAAGCTCTATGAAGTTATCGGTCACATCTCTGGGTTTTTTTGCTGATTCTCCAACACTTAGTAAAAACCCAATAAGTATTCATGGAAAGATTGAATGAATAATCGAATGGCCACCACACATGGTGGCACAAGACTGCCATTGCATTATGTTGCAGTAAAATATAGCTAGTTTCTTTATCACCTCTTAGGCACATCTGCTCAAAATATCCTAAAGTCTTTTAGTAAGAGGCAAAAAAATTACTTAACACCTACAGAAGTGCATCTTGGAATTAATAAAGTATGGTGAGGGAGCTGCTATCACACCTCTTACAATCATATTTTCACCTGTCTTGTGCGTTGGCAACTGGAGGCTGGTAGGCAGTATTTACCAATGAAGAAACCTCATCAGCACCAAACTTGCTTTGGAAAATCTGTTTTGCACCTTTAAAAATATTTTAAAAAGATACACACATCTGTATTGATTCATTCTCTTTCGAGTAATTCTCTTTCACTGGGCCAGGTTCAACAAAAGGTTAATGGGGAGATGTTTTTTTTTCTTTGAATTTCAATGATTAAACAACTATTTTTATGATCTGCTTTTGAGTCTTAACAAACATTGCAGCTACAGCCATAATTACTAGATTTCCTTTTTGTTCTGCTGAACCATTTTTATTGAAGAATGCCAAGCACAGACAAGATTACATACAAACATTGAATTTAACTAAAATAACTCATGAATTCAGTAGACAAAAGAAAAACATTAATAATGAAAAAATAAGGCAACTGATTTCCCCCTTGACATTTGCATTTTGCCGCTCACATTTTCATTCTAAAATCATGCCAAAGTTATCATTGTTTTGAGTGTGTTAATAGGAGAACTACTTGATTTCCCAATGAAAGATTTTAATGATCCAATTTGATAGAGTTTCATTACAAGGAAAATTAAGAGCATTTTGTTGTTTGAGCTCACTCTTATAATTTCCTCCTCCTGCTTTTTATTTCAAATGCCAAAAATGTATACCTATCTATTCTGACATCAACTAGAATGGGACTGGACCACATATGCAAACATAGTGACCTCAGTTTTTTCTTTTACCTTAGGACAGCTCTAAGATTTTCTTTCAAGCTACTGATGGCATACAACTTGCTGTCAGTCCTATCTATGCCCCTTTTCATAAATCTACAAGGCAGAATACTTCTGTAGAACTGACAGATAGTATGGTAGCTGATAACTACCATTTATTGGTTGCTTACCACATACTAAATATTGAGTAAGTATTTTGCATATAACATCTCATTTAAAGGTCAAATGAACTTATAAGATACATATAGTTACTATCACTATTTATAGATGAGAAAATGGAGGTCTAGGGAGGTAAGGTGACTTGACCAAGGTCACAGTCAATAAATGGTGGAGCCAGGATTAAAATTCAAACTTATTGCCAAAGCTTGTGCCCCTAACCACCATGGTATACTGGAAGCATGGCTTTTATATATGCTGGGAAGTAATGCCTAGACTATGCCTTAGGAGCAGCTCTGTAAGTGGACCCTAAAAATACAGATTATTAAAATAGGAGACTATTTAATCATTACCACTAGCTGCCTGCCCAGATGGGGGTTATTCAGCTGTATAAACATATGGATTCAACTTTTGACTTGATGCTTCTTAAGTATTCAGCCAAGAAATTCCCTCCATAGCTTTATGTTAACAATAGTGTATTTAGCAACCAGCAAGGGAAAAATCAGGCACAATATGAGACTTATTGATTAAGTACTCTATACAAACTGAAATGTGGCACAGAATGTGGAGTGCTAATGTTTATGTTTAGATACCTAAAACAGGTGCTTGTGTGCACAGATGCCTATTTCTGCACCTCATGAGAGACATTCACTGGACCCACATAACTAAAATTGGAAAAGATTGTGGGTAATACGTTCATAGGTTCATTTGTAAGAAGAGTTGTATTGTGCCAGCTAGCAAGAAGAGGTGCACAGGGCAATGATGGTACTGCATATACACCGTGGAATATTATTCAACCACAAAAAGAATGAAATCTTGTCATTTGAGGCAACATAGATGGAACCGGAGGATGTTATGTTAAGTAAAATAAGAACAGAAAGGTAAACACTGCATGTCCTCACTCATATGTGGGAGCTAAAAAACAGTTGATCTCAGGGAAGTAAAAAGTAGGACAGAGGATACTAGAGGCTGGGAAAGGGAAAGGGAAGTGGGGATGGGACAAAACTTGTTAAAGGACACAGAATTACAGCCAGATAGGAGGAATCAATTCTGGTGTTCTATAGCACTGTAGGATGACTATAGTTAAGAATAATATATAGTGTCAAATAGCTAGAAGGAGGACATTGAATGCTCCCAACACAAAGAAATGATAAAGGTTGGAGAAGACAGATGTCCTAATTGCCATGATCTGATCACCATACATTATATGTGTCAAAACATTAGTATGTACCCCATGAATATTACAATTATTGTTTGTCAAGTAAAAAAATAAATGTCAAAAAAGGCAATGATGGGTGCTAACTTTAAAAACACATAAAAACACATAAGAAGCATTGATCAATTTTTATAAAATGCATTGATATCAGGAGGACATTAAGACATCAAGAAGGGCCAATACAAGGGTTCAAGTTCAGGGAGAGAAAGTAGAAAGGAATTCTTGTCAGAAGACAGAGAGCACCAATGACAGAAAGAAACTGAAATGGGAAAAGTATCCTTTGGGAGGAGAAAAGAGGACAAGGAAGGAGTGAAAGATTAGATTATATTTCCTCAAATTAAGTGGAAAAGGTGTTATAAGTTTATTTATTAGTATATGTGCTACACTGTCTCAATGTGTCTGTAGGTGGGTAGAGACACACTATACCATGGAGAGTAAGAATGTTGGGGCAGGAAGGGGGAAAGAATGTGGGATCTGAAAGCAGTATGCCTCAGATCAAATCCTAGTTCTGTCACTTACTATCTGTGTGACGTTGGGCAAATTATTTTACATTTCTGTACCTAATTTTACTAATCTGTAAAATGGGAACATCAGCAGTATGCACCTTGTAGGGTTGTTATAAGAATTAAATGATGCAAGATTTTTGTCTTGTTGATTTTTTTGAGTTCTAGATAGATTCTTGTTATTAGCCTTTTATTGGATGTGTAGAGAGCAAATATTTTCTCCCAATCTGTAGGTTGTCTATTCGCTCTAATGATAGCTTCCTTGGCTGTACAAAAGCTTTTTAATTTGATCAGGTCCCATTTATTTATTTTTGTTGCTGCTGTCATTGCTTTTGAGGTCTTCTTCATAAATTCTTTGCCTAGGCCGATGTCTGAAAGAGTCTTGCCTATATTTTCTTTTAGGATTCTTAAGATTTCATGCCTTAGGTTTAAGTCTGTTATTCTCTGAGGGTAGTGGGATTGGGGGTGGGTAAACTCACAACTAATGGATGTGGTGAGTGTTGCAGCAGAGGAAAGAGGCACGTCTCAAATCATGGGTGAGATATGGCAAAGTCATAACATGTAACCAAAATATTTGTACCCCCATAATTTCCTGAAATCAAAAAAAAGATATAGATAAAAACAGTTTCCAGAAAAAAAGGATTAAATGATATTATTTTTTAATATCACTTATTAATTATTAATATCACTTATTAATCACTTAAGTCAGAGTCTAGCAAACAGTAAGGGCTTCTTAAGGGACAGCTATTGCTATTTTATGTATTTAGCATGACACTGTCCGTGTGTCTGTATTATTGCTAAGCCACAGTAATGTATTTTGATGAGAATTCCTTGAGGGCTGGGCCTGGATGACTTGCCTATTATTGCAAAATGTACTTCTCATGAACTTTTCTTTGAGCTTTGGTGAATGGGTTTTATTTGCCAATAGGGTGAGGACAGAGTTGACTGGTTTGGAAAGGGTTTGACTATTAACATAGAGACTTTCAAGTCAGAAAGCCCTGGGGTTCTTTTGTGGTTGCTTACTTTATTCAGTACCTCAAAAAATAATCCCTACTTCCCTTCTTCCCACCATGCTCTCCCCAACCCCCAACCCAGGGCCAGGGTATATTTTCCTGATACTTCTATTAATACAAGCATTGAGAGGGAGGGAAGTAGACAACAGGGAGACAGAGAGAAAGGCTAACCTGAGCCTACAAGGCTGGCAGGGAGCCAGGATGGCATTGATGTCTTCAGCATGAGAAGAAAGCTCCAGTTTTTCTCACTGTTTGATGGCTTTTTAGATGGTTGAAAAATAAAACCCAATCTGTCATGTAACTAACTGCATTCTTTTTAAGAACTTAATTCCACATTTTGTGCAAACCAAATTCCTTATAGTAAATTTAACGTTCATTCTAGATGTTAGTCCTGAAAACAAATAATTTCCTCTGGAGTGGAAGTGCAATCCAGAAAATGGAAATAAAATATTGGCCTGCTATGGTGCTAATCAGTCAGCCTAGGGACGTGATGCATCTGATATTTAGCAATTGTAATGATAAAGATGTGTAAAAAGTGTCTAGAGGAGTTATTTGAACCAGTTGAATGAAAGGCTGAGAGCTCAGCATTAACTGTTTCTTTTTATAAATGGAGATGCTGACATTTAAGGCTCATAGGTTCAAAGCTGACTTAGCCTGATAAATGCATGTTGCTTTACTTGTATTCAAAGCTAGCATGTTAGGTTTAGTTTGGAAATTCCTGTGGTCCAAGGTTGGGGGAGGGTTGCAAATAATGGTCAGGCCTCTCAGTTGAGACTGGTTTCCAAGATTCAAATGCTCCTGTTTGCATCCCAGCTCATTGAAAACGGGATTAAACCATGGCTTCCCAAGTTATTATTGACTGGCTACTGAATAGCTGTCAGCAACATACTGGTGGGGTTATATTTTGAACAAAGAAAAAAACTTTTATGTTGCTATATTGTGCTTTATAAAAAAGCCCCGTCAGCTAGTGCATGACAGTGGGAAACCATACTTACTTTAATGTTTTTGCATTACTTAACAGAGGGTTACAATGAACGGTTTAAAAAATACATCCATGCCTTGTTTTTTCAATAAAATGTTGATATTGAAATGTCTTTCAAACCCAACATGCTTTATTTTTCTAAAATATTTGAAAGGTTTCTGAAACAATTGGTGTGGGTGGTTAAAAAGCACCAACAGTCACCACAAAAATCTACATTCAGATTGATAAAAGCCCCACTCCTATACCAGTTTTTGGAAGATAAGATTGCTATGTGCCCATGATTCAAAGTTTGGGAATAATACTCCACCCATGTGGGTGTAACTAGAGGCCAGAGGCACTAGGTGTATTGTTGGGGCTGTATGATCCTTTCAGAATGCTAGTTGATTCAAGAAACACTTGGTTTCACAACGACATTAATCCCAGAAACCAAATACTTTTGATAGCTAGCCTGAATATAAATTCTATCTTGGAGAAGTGATTATTCTCTTGGCATCCTGTATACCCAAGATGCTGGTGCTTTATGCAGTGGTAGCAAAGTATTTTGGAACATATGTGGATAGTGGCTTGTCATGAGCGAAATGATGACATTTCAATCTAATGTAGGTCTCCTCTGTTACTATCAGAGACATCTGTTTTCTTTGAATGCTTAAAATTATCTGATACTATATATTTGTTTACTGGCTTATTATTTTTTTTACCCTCTAGTCTTTAAGTCACATGTGGGCAAAGGACTCTATGTTTGGTTCCCCGTTGTTTTTCTTAGCACCCAACACAGTGCCTAGCACATAGTAGGTATTCGATAAATATTTAAAGAATGAATAATTAAATGAACTGCTTTAGAGCAAAGGTTCCCTAAGGAGCTTCCTTGCCAAACATCTTTGGACCGTATTCTTTGCTGAAATCAATATTTACTTAAAACATCTCAATTGTAGCTCATCTACAATTAAATTCCTGATTATTTCAGCCCCTGTCAGATCAGGGTGACTCCTGTATGACTGACTAGTATGCCTGCTTGTTGAATATACAGAACAAACTATGTGTTTTTAAACAATAATCATATGAGTTGATAATCTCCTGTTGAACATCACCTTCAGAGAGTCAAACAGCAGAGAATAATGTATTATTGTATTATTTCTTCAGGTCCTCACCATATCTTTGGCCCTAGCTATAATCTGCAACTTGATCACACATGTGATTCACAAGGCATAGCTCTGAGTACCTGTGACTGTCCTTATAGAGCAACGATTTTCTGTCAGTGAAGTTACTTAGTCATTTGTTCAATTAATTAAATTAATTACTGTGTTATTTTCTGTGTATTTTAAAAATTTTTCTCATACTGTTATCAGACTGATTTGTCTAAGACAGAAATCAGAAATCAAATTGTCACTTTATTCAAAAAAACATCCTTCTGGCTTCCCACCATATAAAAAATAAAGCTTCAACTGCTTAGTGTGGCATATGTGCTGGAAAAATCCATTTGCTCTTTTTGCAGGTGTACGTTCTCTCCTGCTCTGTGCCCAGGCAGGCTGACTCCATATGGACTGCAGGAATAGACTCCCTTGCCCTTTGGCTTCCAGTTGGGTTAGGCCAATGGAGGCTTCAGCAGGATATTGGAGAGGGTGCTGAGAATGTAGCTGAGATATTTATTCCCCGGGCTCTTTCTCTGCCAGATTGCTGTAGGTTGTCTGCATCCTTTTATTGAATATTGCAACTCCTGATTTGATGAAGGCCTTCTTCATCAAAACTTAGGGGTAGTAACCACCTACTATTATTTGCCCCAGAGTATTGCACTCCTTGTTGCTTGTCCTAAATCCTACACAACACCTTTGCAAGGAGTTCTTTTACTGAACTCTCTTCAAATTACTCAGTATGAGTGTGCCATCAGTTAGCTGCCTGGACTCTGACTATTATGTCATATGATGGCCCTTTTAATCCATTCATTGTCTACCTATCTTTCCTAGCCACTACTTCTCTTGCACTGTATATTCCAGCAGTGCCAAAGTAACTGCAGTTCCTAGAAGGTTGGAGTGTGTTCCTGTACTTCTGCAAGTTCTGTTCCCTCTGCCTGGAATGCTCATCCTTTTGCTAGTCCACATAGAATTCTCCAACTACATGACAGACTTAACTCCAAAGTTTTCCTGGTGCCCCTGTTCCAGGTAGGTCAGGCAGAATTGATCACTGTGACACTGCTTGTAATAATAAACCTATTATTATGATTATCTATCTTCATGTCTATCACTACTGCTAGATGGTGAATTGCTTGGGAGTAGGAACTGTGGATTACTCATCTCTGCAACCCCAGAGCTAAGCACAGTGTCTAGTATATTATGTCTATTCAATCAAAGAGTACTGAGTATTGAATGAGTACTGTGCCCCATACTCATTCTTCCTGAAAGTCAGGAAAATAATAGAACAGAAGAAAAGTCAGAAAATAATGGAAATAGGAAGTGAAAGCTTTTTGGTGAAGTACCTTTTCCATATTGTATTTGCTTCTATATATGTGTACTGCCATATTCTTTGGATAGAGAAGACCTATATATACCTTTTACTGTATGCATCCCCTTGTGGCCATTGTGATCCTGCCACTGGGGCTTTGCTGCACTCACCATAGAAAATGAAACAAAACAATAAAATGTAAATTTTACTTTCTCATATGATAGTTTTTATTGCATTGCTCATGGAGTATAAGTGGAAATTCTGCCAGTTGTTAAGGATATCTATTTAACTCAGGAACTGGAGAAATAAACTCAAGATAGAATTAAGATTTCACTGAATGGACCATTATATAGGCTCAGGTCAATAGTCCATTTATCACATGAAGACTACAAGACCCCACTCTAACTGATGAATCCCCAGGGACTGCTGTTAACTAAAAGTCAGTGTCCAGAAATCCCTAAAAGGTTTGGATATTTAACATCCAGTGCACAGTTATTCATTAAATGGCCAAGCTTCCTTTAAAGAAGGCTTAAAGAATAATTCAAGTAACTATTTGTGCTATTATTTCTATGGTAGAATTGTGTATTCAGGAAAACTGTCATTCAAAAACAAAGATAGAGAGGACCTACACTTTCCATTCTGTGTGTTTCATTGTGACCCTATCACTGGGGCTTTCCTACTTTGACAGTCAAAAAATAAAACAAAACAATAAAACCTCTTTCATTGAATTTCTTTACAGCTTAACAATATGAAATAGACATATCTCAAAGAATACTTTCATTCAAATTCATCCAAAGTGGATATATGCTTTCTTGCTGTCTTTTATCTTAGAACGGGGTGGAAAGGACAGAGCTGAGGCCAAAGGGATTCCTTAATTTAATGGTCTCTAAATTTGTTGTGCATTCAGTGTATCTGAAGACTTTGCTAAAGTGCACACTTGCAGGTCTTACTTCCTTTCCTCTCTAACTGAGATTCTGAATGGTAAATCTGAAGTGGAGATTGATAAACTACATATTTAACATGCAATTCAGATGATTCTGGTAAAAGTGGTGCCAGGGCCACATTGTCAGAAACACTGACTTAGATAAAGAGCAGGTAAGGATAGGCAGAAAAATCCAGAGTAGCCTTTTGGCAAATGAGGCTCTGTTGGTTTTATCTGGGCCCTGGAATCGTCTAGTCCTGTAGCTGAATCTTGGGTCATCCTATGTCTTTGTGCCTTTCATGCCACATTGGAATTGTCCCTATCATCCCTTACCTGTCCTTTGTTCCTCCCCCTCAGGGCTTAGCTTCCTCTGGATCCCCAACTGATGACTATACAATCTAATCAATAATCCTTGTTGCTGGGCGAGTCCTGGAGGGAAGCTATCAAAAAAGTTACCCAAATTTCTTCAGGACTCACCAGCTTGAGGATAAAAATGGTGGGGGGCATGTCACATATCATAAACCTACAACTCTGTTGGCTTATACTTCTTAATGAGTGCTAGACATCTAACCACCTCTTGTCCACTCTTCCCTATTCTGACTCCATCTTTCTCCAAAATATCACTCATTTAGTTTTGAAAGCAAAGCATTATGGAATGTCTTGCAGTCTTCATTAAGTAGATGCCATTCTCTGTTACTTAGAAAAATGGGAAGATTTATTCTTTTCCTCATTTGCACTCTATGTTGTCACTATAGCACCAAAATAACACTACCTTGGTCTACATTTCTCAAAAGACCTTCATGAAAAACAGATTATCAGTTTCTGCCTGTATCTCTCTCTCCATCCCTTCTCACATGCAGATCTTAGACATGAGTCTATACTGCCAGACATGGGAACTGATATGCCATACATCTCACCCTTCCTCTTCTTTTCCCTGCTCCCAGGACCTCTTTCTCCCATTCAGAAGAGTCCAGTGCAAGTGAGAACTGTGATGGCATACCCTGCGTATTCATTAGTTCATCAATTGTACTTGGACTTTTGGCATGTCTGAAGATCAGCTCCTTTGAGGTGACCTCCTTGCATAATACAGCCTCTTCTAACCCCATCAAGTAATCTGTGAATTTGAAGAGTAATATCAGCAGAAAAACTCTAAGTTTATCCTCTAATTCAAGCACTTTAATTTAGGGTATTTCAAGGTAAGTTTGGCAGGAGGGGATATGACAGGTGGGTAGGGAGATTGATGTGAGCAGGTGCAGTCTTATGATTTTGCTCCAGTCACTCCACCAACACACTATCTAGGCAGGTAATTTTAGGAATTAAAAGAAATTGATTGAAAAGTATGATACCAAGGTAGAAGTGCCCTTTATTAGATTTTTAAAAAAGAGAGTATATCCTAAAAAAATCTAAGTCTGTGGCTGTAAATATGACATATTAATATTTAAAGGCATAGAAATCAATAAACAGATACTGAATTAAGTACTTGTGGTAGGCTGAATAATGCCCCTCCCTAGATGTCCATGTCCTAATCTCCCAAAACCTATGACCATTTTACCTTACATGGCAAAAGGGACTTTGCAGATGTGATTAAGTTAAAGACCTTTAAATGGGGGATTATACTGGATTATTGTTGTTCAGGATTATTTGAGTGGGCCCAAGGTAATCACAAGTGTGATTATAAGAGGGAGGCAGGAGATCAGAGTGAGTAGTAGGAGAAGTGATGACAGAAGAAAGGGGTTGGAATACATATGGCCTCTAGAAGCCGGAAAAGACAAGGAAACGAATTCTCTCTTGGGTCCTCTAGAAGGAATCTAGGTCTGTCAATCCCTTGATTTTAGCCCAGTGACACGGATTGTAGACAAGACCTTCAGAACTGTAAGATAATAAATTTGTATTGTTTTAAACCACTAAGTGTGTGGTAAATTGTTACAGCAGCAGTTTGTGACCCGTAAAGTCTTCATTATGTGTCCAGCACAGTGAAACATGGTATAGGATAAAAATGTTCTTTCTCCTTATCTCTTGATATTCACTACTTATTTATCATTCTAGTTTCAATTCAAATATCACCTCTTTTAAGAAGTCTTCCTTATCCCACATATCTTTACCACTTCTCCACTTGGTTAGCACTTTATCTAAAAGATTTTTGTAGTTTTGATGGCTTTTTACATTGTATTACATTTATAGTTATTTTTTTGTTTTCTGAGATTAGGAGTTACATTTTATAAATTTTGCACTTCATGCATCCCCTACCCCCAATCTGGGCATTCCGCCTTACACATAGGCAATTCCTGGCAAATATTAGCTGAGTTAGTGTTTGGTTAGAAGTAAAATTAACCTAGAACATAATGAGAATAGACATCCTGAATCGGGCTACGTAGTTGTCTTTTGCATCTTAATTATGAGTTTTGCATTTGCACCTGAGTTTTGGGTTTCTCATGGACAAATTTGAATTTCTGCAATTGAAGTTCTGCATTTCACAAAAGGCCTCATCTTATTCTTCTACACAGCCGGTTTTCATAGATGCTGGGGAGTTTCATTAGTGTGTTAGAATGTTAGGGTGGGCTCTCTCTTATCAGCTCCACTTGACTGCAGCCCTTCTGATATCCTCTTGGTAAGTCAAGTTATGCAACAGGATGAAGTGGTTGCCAGGGGAGGATGTAGAAATAAGCTAATAAATATTTATTAGGTGCCTAGTGTATGTGAGGCAAACTATTATAGGCATTTTTATAGACTGGTTAGTGCAGAGATTTGTAAAGCACAGAATTTGCCCTTAAGGAGCTTACAGTCTAGGTGAGAAGACAAAGTTTAATTAACTTTGCCTCAGTGTTTATATCTTGTTTTATGTACTTCTCTACAATAAGATCATTTAGAAACCCTTCCTTCTCTTGCTTTCTGTAGTTAGTTGCAGGCAAATTAATTTTTTACGTTTCCAAAAATTCTTACCCTCAATGCAGCTAACATTATGAGTACTCAGATGTTTTAATGAAAACCTGTTTCCTTAAAAATAGATGAAGGTTCTAGACCTACATAATAAATCTTTACTTACTAAAGCTGACTTCTGTTGTGTTTTTGGTTGTTTTGGGACTTCAAGCGAGACAAAAAGAGGGGATATTCAATGGGTAAGTTACACTCCACAACAGAGCTGTTTTAAAAAGAAGATGGCAATGGAGTATATGAGATCTTTGGGATTGAGTTTTCACCTATTAGCTTTGGTTTTACACTGACTCACCATATTTGGAAATTTAAGTTGTTCCTAAGGCTAATTATGATATCATAAGGCAGGGAAGCTTAGTTCACAGAGTCACGAGAGAGCCCCTCCATTGCATGAGACGGGTCTTCATCTACGCAGATGCAGTTGATCACTGTGTTTGGGGTATCCATGAGAGGTCTGTCCCGTTACATTAATAGAATAGTCAATTCTAAGTGGTGTTCAAGTGCAGGGGGATCAATAAGGAAGGCAAAGTCTGGAGAATACGTAAAGTTTTGTGATGAAGATGATGATGATGGTTATCATCACCATTTACTTAAATACTTTCTCCGTGTGTGCTGTTATATATAAGGCACTAGGATAGGCACAATTAAAAAGGCACAGGTGAATGGACTCCAGTCTGCAAGAGAAATCTTGTAATATAGCTGGATCCAAAAGGAATAAAACAGTAAATAACAATATGAAGAATGATATGCCAGAGGTCACATGAAAATTGTCCCTTTAGATTGTAAACTTAAATACACACAGCTATATGCCTGATTTGGGGTCTTAAATCTATCTAAGGCTTTCCTTCTTCGCTTTCAACATCACCATACTTCCCTTCCTCGGTCGTCTTGATTTCGATATTCTGGATATGGGGAAAAAACCAAGTCAGCTTCATAGGTTTGAGGTAAAGAAAACAAGAAGTAGGTAAATGTGCGCCTGGGAGCCATGCTATAGGGAAGGGTTTAGGCTTTTAGAGATAACTGCAGAGTTTAGAATAGTCCAGTGTGGATCTCTGGATAACCCACCTGCCCTCATCATCTCACAGTGTCGTGGGGGATATTTTCCTTTGTCTCCTTGTCTTTCTTAGATGTTTTTCCACTATGGTTGCTAGGAAAAAAGTACTGTGTTTGAAAACCGATCTAATTCACAATACTCTTTTATTATCAACCACTTTATAATTTATATTATAGAATTTCAAAATGTATCGGTGGCTAATAATTTATTTATTCTTCAACTCATATTTACCTATGTCTAATGTATACCAGGAAATGTGCTAGGAGCTGAGTATAAAGCAAATAAAACAGGTACTATTCCTGCCCTGGGGGAGCTTATATTCTAACAAGGGACAGATAGATATATTTTAAAAATTGATTCACAGAAAAATACATGACTACAAATTATAATAAGTTCTATGAAGGGCAAGTAAGCATGCTCTGAAAGGGCATGATGATGGGGCCTGTGATGCCACTTTAGATAGGTTTGCCAGGAAAGGCTACTCTGGGGAAGTGATATTTCACTTGAGACCTGCTACAGAGGAATCTGCTATAAAGGACGAGTAACTGGGCTAGGGGTATTCCAAGCAGAAAAAACAACATGTGTGAAGCTTCTGAGGTGGGAACAGCTTGTCATAGTCTAGGACCTGAAGGAAGGCCACTATAACTGGACCAAATAAATGAGGTTTTGTAAAAAAGCTAGAGAAACAGGCAAGGGCCATATCACATAGGCCCCGGTAAATATAAAAATGTGGATTTTGTCCTAAATGCAGAGAAGACATTGAATTATTTTAAGCAAGGGGGTGCCATGATTTATGTTTTAAAAACATCAGTCTCTTTTTTGTATAGAGAATGTAGTGTGGGGAAAAAGAGAGAAAACAGAGATAATTTAAGAGTATTATAAGATGTTGGGAACTTGAGCTAGAATGTTTGCAGGGAAGGAGTGGCCTATTTAAGAGAGGCAGTTATGCTATCTTTGAAAGAAAAGTGGACACTATTCTCCCTTATTTGGGAAGCTGGGACAGAGAAAGTTTGAGGATAGAAGGTCAGCTTGATATATCATTCTTTACCATGCCATATGAATACTCCTATATACTCAGTGCTAAAGCCAAGTTTAGTGAGACTTCAGGATGCTCATCCCAGTGTTAGTTTTGATTTGCTGGGAGGTATATTAATATACACTAGTATATGCTCTGAGAATACACTGATGTCTGAGGATTTTGAATGTATTTAGTGGATGATAGTAACTATGGTAAAAAAGAATTAATTATTTTGAATTAAGATGGTTGTCTTTTAAATGTTTAGCTCAAAATGACTAATTATTAATGTTTTACTGATAATCATCCTATTAACTGTGTACAAGTACTCAGATTATTATAAGCTCCATTGGGGGCATCAAAGAGGTATAAGGTATTATTCTAGTATTCCCAAAATTCTGGCTTATAACAATAACAATCATTTATTTTGCTCATAAATATGAGGGTTGCTTGGACTTAGCTAGGCAGTTCTTACTCAGGTCTCTGGCTGTGTTAGACAGGTGGTTATAGTCAGATGACAGCTAGAGTTGGGATTCTCTCAAAGATTTCTACACTCTTGTATCCTGTGCTGTGCTGAGAAGATTCAAACAGTTGGAAGTTGGAACAGTGGGGTCACCCAGGCATCTCTCTCTATTTTTGTGTAGTTTCCATGTGGTTTTTCCACATGATGGTCTAAGGGTATTTGGATTTCTTACATGGTGGCTAAAGACTCCCAGAGTGAGCCTCCCATGAGAAAGCTGCAGAAACCTAGCCTCAGATGTCACCTTTGCTGCATTATGTTTGCTGAGGCAGTGACAAAGGCCCACGCAGGTTCAAGAGGAGAGACCTCAGACCCCATCTCTTAATGGGAGAAATGACAAAGCATTTGTGAACATGGTTTATTATCACTAAAGACATGGCCCTTAATTTTTAAAAAATTACATTTTAGTTGAACCTGACCAAAAGATGACAGCACTGGAGATAACTGAGAATATTTTATAAAGACATAATATGTGTACTTGGTAACACTTCATTTTCAGGTTTATACTATATATTTTCAGGCAGTGATTTATGTGATAGTTGGCCATTTGCCTATCTTCTTTTCAGAAGTTTCTGTTATACTTTCTCTGACTAAATTTGTAGCTCCATAAGAAAACTGAAGATTATCTAGTTATTGTAGTTACCAAACTCATTGGAACAGTTACTTGTGAAGCCATCTGAAGGTGAACCATCTCGAATTCAGTGAGGTGATTGTGTATATTTGGACAATATTTTTGTCACAGTCAAAATAAGGACAGCCTAATTAGTCCTAGAAAGGACAGCCACCATCACCAAATACAATAGGCATTTACATTTTTTTATTTAACTAAAATAAGAAGGTGTAGTGTTACAAATATTTTTCTTTAGTAACAAATACATATCATTTTTTTTTAAAAATAAGCACAAGGCATTTAAATTTGAATTGCTTTAAATTTGTGAAATGAGTTTTAATTAAAAAGTCAAACAATTTCAGCCAGGTCCATAAAAGAAACTCTGTTATTTAACCCAGAATTCCTCTTTCTCTTCCTGTTAATTTATAGTTTGGTAAAGAACAATGAGCTTTTCTTCTTTTTCAATTCACAAATAATTTAATAATTGAGAATGAATTAATCCAGGGGAGAAATTATTTCTATACTTTCTGAACTGGTGACTATTGCTTAATTCAAAACAAAAATAAACAAACAACAAACACTTGGAATATTTTTGTAATTTATAACTCTAGGCACAGAGAGGACATCTGCTAGTGGATGACTTTCTTAAAAACCTCAATGGAGAATATATTTTTGAAAGGCTTTTTATTAGTTTTGAAATATTATGGTATTGTGGAGGGATGGTTACTTGATATTATGTTAGAATAAATTCTTATTCATCAAGTAAGAATTGACCTTAGTGGCTGGGCACGGTGGCTCCAGCCTATAATCTTAGCATTCTGGGAGGCCGAAGTAGCTGGATCGTTTGAGCTCAGGAGTTCGAGACCAATCTGAGGAAGAGCGAGTCTCCATCTCTACTAAAAAAAAAAACAGAAAAGAAATTAGCTGGACAACTAAAAATATATAGAAAAAATTAGTCAGGCATGGTGGCGCATGCCTATAGTGCCAGCTACTCGGGAGACTGAGGCAGGAGGATCACTTGAACCCAGGAGTCTGAGGTTGCTGTGAGCTTGGCTGACACCACGGCACTCTAGTCTGGGCAACAGTGTGAGACTCTGTCTCAAAAAAAAAAAAATGACCTTAGTGAAAAAGATTGAGAATATTATCAAGAAAATAATCTAGATTTGGTGTCTGGTCTGCTGTGATCTCCAAAATGTTTCTTTAAAAAGTTATGTAAATTTATTATTTCAAGGCCATTTAATTTGAAGTTTTACTCCATATTCCAAGAGAGCATTTTGAGTCAAACATATCTTAACTAAAGCTATCTATAAATATTTTACAAGAATAATTTTAATAAGACTATCATTTTCATTTTAAAATCATCTTTTAAAAACACCCCATTTTGAATGCCCAAAGAGTAAGCCAGATGTGGTTACTGCATTAATAGGGATAATAATACATAAATTCATCTGTGCAGAACTGTGCTCACTGAAATTTAATTTTGAGTGCCCCTCCCTCCAGATATAAAACAGAAAGTTATTTAACCCTTAAAGGAGGTTGAAAATCTCATGAGAGGGTCTCTTTAGAGGTCGCTATGAACTGGCAGAGTGTGTTGAAATCCATGTAGAATGTTCTGTGGGTAGGCCAAATGTATTTATTACTGCCCAGTGACAACTGGGGTTCACTTCTCAGAACTTACTCTGCTGCTAATGGTAAGATGATGCTTGGGGGCCATTGCATTATGGAGAATGAATGCAAGCTTATGCCTCTTTCTTTTTATATTGAGCTGTCCAACACAATGTTTTTGGAAACTAAGAAACAAATTCTTATTAACGTATTAAATATGAAAGAACATGGAAAAGTTGATTCATTATGCTGGATTTTGAGATCTGGAGAAAGCTATTTGTTATTTGGCATTCAGACTAAAACAAATGAAAATGCTGGCAGCCACTTTATCTTCTGAATATGTAATCTGATTCAAAATTCGAACTATTTATAGACAATTTCCAGGTATATAGCACAGCTTTAACCTTAAACAGTAGTATAAACAACATTATAAATCAAAAGGATAGAGCCTAAGAAAATAAAATCCATAAGTAGCTATTTATATATTACTTTTTGTTAGTTTCAACAAATATGAATTTTATCCATAATACTTCCTTCATTTCAGCCACCAAAGAAATCCAGCTAAATCCAGCTATTTCTGTGCTGGAGCCATTGCAGCAGGAGCTGAGACAATTTTAGGGTCAGGCATCTCAAGTGAAGAATAGAAGTTATGTAGTTAAAGGAATATAGATTGCAGCTTCTGTCCTGTTCTTCAGCCTGGAGTTTACCAAGGATATTATCTCTTTGCTTCTCTTCCTAAAAAATCTTCCACGAGATTTTAAATGACCCATAAAGTTAAGCTCCTTTTGCTCTACATCTTATTCAAAACCAGTACCATAGCCCCCAATGGGTTGAAATTTCCTAGTCTGTGTATGCTGAGATGAGCACTGACTCTCATCTTGATCTTGGCTGAGTAAAGAGCTAATTTGCATTGCAGGGGGGAAAGCTGGAAACTGGCTCCCTAGGGCCTTGAATGTAAGGAGGTAGAGAGCCCATCACTACATTTTACTTCTGAGCTGTGATTTATTCAATATGTCCAGAGACTTTTTTAAATGAACTGGAGGTTTCAATAAAGGCCTTGCCTTTAAGATATATAACCTGTGATTAAAAATAACCCCAGCTCAAAGCAGGAGAGTGACCTTTGCAAAAAGCAGTAATGGGATATTTTGGTTCTTTTTACCATGCAGAAATAGGTTTATATAATCCTGCAAATAGAGTAGAGAAAAAAATAGGTGGCAATTAAGGAGAACTCAATCAGTACTGGGTGTGCTTCAGATATTTATCTTTAAAATGAATATATTAATATGTACAGAACACCTGGAGTGTTTATGTGAATCACAGAGGTGTAACATATAATGTTCATGTGTCATGACATATTTATCTATGTAAATCTGAATGTACACTGTGTACTGATTGGAAAAAAATGTGTATTTTGCTGGATTTTCCCTGTATGTATTCTCTTTGGGAATTGGCCTGAAGACATTAATGTCACTTTTCTCAAATGATTATATTTCTACTGGGAGTAGCTTTAGCATTAGAAATTCTTGGTTCTTTCAGCAAGACAGACGTTAGGCTTGAAATCCCCCTAGAAGACCCTAGAAGTTTTCTTTTTTCCTTCAGGGATCTAGAGCAGCTTGGAGCTTTGACATATTGCTGCAGGAATGACCCCAAAGAGTTAAAGGACTAAGTGCCATTTTATTAGAACTGCTTACTTATTGCAACAGGGAATGTGGTCAATTCAATAGCTAATCATTATTTGAATTTTCTTCCTTTCCCCTGCAATTGATAATTATAAAAGAGAGTCAGGGTGTATATACTTTGTATAGTATTTTATTTTATTTCCCCAAAATGTTTGCCTCTTTATACTTTCAGCTCCCCAGATAAAGTGTGTTTTGATGAAGGGTAGACTGAGGTGAAGCAGAAGCTCTCATCAGCTGCTTGACATAAATTATGTTTCCAACTATTTCAAAAGGGAAAAAAAACGGAAAAGGCTGTGAAGGGCCCTGGGTGGCAGGTAAGTGCACTCGAGACAGATGTGTTGGAGAAGTTGCTTCTAATACACAAATCCATCCTTAGCAATTGCCTAGCGGTAGGGTGGGGTGGGGGTCTTATTTCTCTCTCTGTAGTGAGGTGTCAGCGACAAGTTGCCAGGCGGTAAACTCACTTGTGCACTGAGTTTAGAATGGCGTGCTATGTTTGTTAATGCCACTGCTTCCTTTTCAACTGCCTTCCCACCTTTGTTGGGCCGAGCTTCTAACTGCTGCTGGAATGCCAAGCAACACGACAAATGATCTGCCAGTGTTTTCCTGTTAGTCCTGTGTAGTGAAGATTTTGCTGATGGATTAGGCCCCAGAAAGTATTAGAAAAGCAGCTTTTTTTTCCCCTTCTGAATTCTCATAGCACTTTGTACTTCTTTCTAGTAGAGCAGCTCTTGTGCTGTACTGTAATTATACGTGTCTGCCTTTCCCAGTGGGCTGTGAGTACCTTGATAGCAGGGTCTTTGCCTTATTTATCTTTGTATCCAGGGTCTAGCACAGTTTCTGGTACATAGTAAAAATTCAGTAAATGCTTGTGTGATGAATGAAGGAATGAATAATAAAAATGTTAATTAAGGCTCTGAGGCCAGAGACCATGACTTCGTCACTCTTAAGACTACTAGTTGTTTCATGATACTTGATTTACTGAAGGTTGAGAGAGTGCTTCTAGGACTGGGCATCCATGTTTTGTTCTGCATGAGAGGGAGATATCAGTGTCCTCTTTCTTTGGAGAAGGTGATTGTTTCTGGGCAGTCATTTTCTCCAAATTTACCAGAGTGTAAACATAGCAACCTGAATCTCTCATTCACTTGAACCTTCACAATTTTTTTCTGTATCTGTGTGAGTCCTTGATTAAGGTCTTCATCCTCCACTAGACTGTGAGTCCAATTATAGAGGGTAAATGCATCTGATTTTGCTCCCTATCACATCCCCAGGATCTAGCATAGTGTCTGGCAGAGAGTAAGTACTCCATAAATGAATGAATGAATGTCTGGAAACACTAAGATGGCTTTCTTTCTTCATGCAGGTGTTTTTTCCTTTTCTGGAATAAGCAAATATATGTACATCAGTGGTCTCAATATTAAGCTGAAAACTTTCTTCAGGTCCCAGTGTAACATTTGAGTATCTGGGCCCTTTTTAGAAAGCTTTAATAAAATTTATCCTAATTATTTGACCAGAATAATAAAAGAATGCCCATCTCCAAAGGTGATGTGTTGACTTTTAAAGTGCCCAAGTTTGGAAAACTCTGCAGTTTTGATCTCAATGGAGCCTCTGTTAATTTTTAAAGGAGTGAATGTTTAGCTGCTGCAAAACTTCTCTCAAGGGGAAAGGCCTTTAGAGTGACACTCGGTAATTTAGCCATTAAGGTTAATGTTCATCTTCTCTCTGTCTATTGAAACTTCTAGGGTAGGCAGTGCAAATAGCTTATCAGGTAGTTTTAAAGGTCATGTGCAAAGCAAAAAAATTCTACACTGCTCATGGAAATGTCCTTACTAATCAGTGCCTGCTTATGGGAGGAGGGGGCTGAGGGACTCTCTCAGCTCATCTATCTTGTCTTTTCCTCCGGGTCACTTAGTGACAGATTTTCAGTTGGTAGCAGCCCAGCCTGGAAGGTAGCTAGCTATGCACATCTCTGCTTTCTACATTTAGTGAAGTCAGTGAGTTTTTTAAAAATAACTTTAACTTTCTCTTTTTCTCTTCAGCCTCTGTACTCTACCTCTGGGGCGAGCCTGACAGAGATAGGAACAAAGAATAGTCTTCTCTGTTGACAGCCTGCAGCACTGGTCAAACCCACCTCTCATAGAAGGAGTCAGAATAAGGATGGTGGGATGCTCAGTCTTTTCCCCTGCTGTTACTTTTCATTTCAGCCATGACAAAGCCATGCCTCTGTCATGTCTCTGGTCTGCTTCAACCCTCTATGGAATGCATGAATTGAGCCTTGTCCAGTCAGGTCTAACCACATCATGAATGCCTTATAAGTGGATCCAGAGCTCCTCAAGGACAACAAAAACATAATCCACCACCCCAGATCCCAGCTGAGACCACTGATTTAGCTTCCTTTGAGACTTCATTGAGTTATTGGTCTTTTTCTTTCTTCTGCTTTCTCTAAGCAGTAAAAAGTATGGGTTGCAGCTGCTTGGGAGATGAAAGAAAACCTAGAGTTTTTAAAAATGGTAGCTCTGAGGCAGGCATTTAGGAGTGACTCTAATAGCTCTTTCAGAAGAGTGAACTGTACCTTCAGGCTTAATGCAGTCACCCATTGAGACAGAAATCACAGGATGGGTCTGCAATAATGATAAAATGAAGAATGCATTCCTCTGCAGTGCATCCAATAGCTACTTTGCATATGGATTCAGTATTAAGATAAGAGTCTGCTTTGCATTCTGTTTTATTATCTGCTTCTGAGAATATAGCAGCAGGTTTGGGGATTATATTTTAAAGGAAAAATTATATTTTCAAAATCCTATTGAAGACTATATCTACTCTGTCTATCGCTGTCTTGTCCCTCTCTTCTTCCCTGAATCATTGTTAGGAATTCTTTGAAATGAAGGAGAGTTTTGTTGTTGTTATTGTTTCTATATTCAACTGATATTTGTTTTCTAGAACTTGGGTCTTTCATTTTTACATTTGAATGGGAAATTTTTGGCAGGCGATTATGAGAGACACCAGAGAAGTACTAGGAATGACTCAGCAGACTAATTTCCAAAGATTCAGCTCAGAGAAGGATGTAGTTTTGTTTGCGTTTTTATTTTATCTTGCAAAAATGAATTCTACATCTCATGGCTATAGATCTGTTTTTGAGGTGATGACCAGTGTGGGTATACCAGGGCCTCCGTCTTGCCATTTAATTTTGAATATCAAACAGGGTGGGAGGCCTGAAGATTGGAAATATCAAAGGAATAAAGAATTGAAGTTTTGATTAAACTTTAGGGTCCAAAGTTAGCTTGCATTACCATCATGAATTTTATGTTTGGAAACAGAAGGGTGAGTTCTTTATCCCCACAGAGTCTTGCAAATGGCATTCTCAAGTATGTCAGCCATAATCATAATAATAACTACCACGATTTAGACATCTGTGATATGGTAGTCATTATATATATGCATATATGTATACACATATAATTTCTAATTTTAATAGTCACATAGCTCTGCAAGATATATATAAATTTCTGTATAAATTATATATACACACATATTTATGTAAAATCTCTCTTTTATAGATGAGGAGATTAAAGTTTAACAAGGTTAAGCTACTCAGCTAGTGTTGCTTAGTTAGTAAGTGGTTGAATTGTTGCTCTCCAAGCCTATGATTTTTCCACTACACATGACTGCCTTTCATATGGTTGAGTGAGAGGATTCAAAAGGTCACTTTGTCCTTCAGTTACCAATACCCTTTCCCCATATGCTGTGCAGGAATGGCTTCAGGGCAACTGGAAATAGTTCCATTACTATGGGGATTATTCCAGGACTTTTGTATTTTTGGAAAACTGAATAATTTTCTAGGATCTGTCATCTTTTGGAGTCAAAATTTAATATCAAATTTGGATCTCATACTGTAAAGATACTCCTGAGTAACTATGGAGCAGACATAACCACAAGGTGGTGATTTAAGGATCAGCTCTTTTGGAATCCTTAATATAAGGAGAGTCTCCTCATCTGCCCCAAAATATAGGCTGTGGGCCCCTGTACCTCTCTCCAAGGAGTAAAACACCATCAGTCTTCCAGAATAAGTTATAGAAAGCTAAAGACCATAAAGCCAAACATTTTCCTCTGAAATTACTAATGAGATTAGTCTTTCTAATATGAATTTTGTCATGGAATCTGTACAACAAAGGTAATTTTAAATATTATTGCAAATATCAAATCAGTGTATTTTTTAAAATAAATTTTGACATGGAAGGCACATAGTTTAAGTCACATACTAGAAAGTGGTGGCAAGTTGATTGAATTTACCTCTGATATTCAAGGATGATGTTGATCCTAAAATAGACAGTTAAGAAATACAAATTAGATAATACCACACAATACCTCAAACTCCTGAATTGCATCAATTTTAATTAATCAGATTTATTGAGATATAATTTATAGTAGTAAAATTTACTAATATTAAGTGTACAATTTGATGAGTTTTGACAAATACATACAGTCACGTAACTACCACCATAATTAAAATGTAGATCATTTTTATCAACTCAAAACGTTCCATCATGCCACTTTGCAGTGAATTCCTTACTTTCACCATGGGCCACTGCTTTCTGTCACTGTGAATTTATGACACTTTTTTTCTAGAATTGCACATAAATAGAATCATACAATATAGTCTTTTGTGTTTTTCCATATATGTTGTTACAGGTATCAGTAGTTTGTTCCTTTTATTGCTGAATAGTATTTCATTGTATAAATATAACATAATTTGTTTATCTGTTCACCAGTTGATGGGCACTTGGGTTGTTTCCAGTTTTTGGCTGCTATGACTAATGCTGCCATGAACATTTCTGTGCAATTTTTGGTATACACATGCATTTTATATGTTTTCATTTTTCTTGGTTATGTAACTGGGAGTGGAATAGCTGGATAAAATGATAAGATCTATCAGTTTATTTCCCAAAGTTATGTGATTTTATATCAACACAAGCAATTTGAGAGTTTCAGTTGCTCTACACCCTAACCGACATTTGGTATTGTCAGTCTTTTAGCCTTTTTAGTGGGTGTATAGTATGTCACAGTGATTTTAATTTTTACTTTCTCTAATTAATGATGTTGAACATTACTTTGTATGCTTCTTTTGCCATTTTTATATTTGGAGACATGCTTATTCAAATTTTTTGTCCATCTCCTTATTGAGTCATCTTCTTCTTACTGAATTGTAAGAATTATTTATAAATTTTGCATACAAGTCCTTTGTCAAAGAAATTTTTTTGCAAATACTTTCTCCCAGTCTGGGCACGCCTTTTCATTTTCTTAATAGTGGCTATTGAAGAGTAGATACTTTTAATTGGGGTAAAGTCCAATTTATCATTTTTTCTTTTATAACTTGTGCTTTTTATATCATATGCAGGAAATCTTTGTCTAATTTAAAGTCTCAAAGAGTTTCTCCTATGGCTTCTTCTAAAAGTTGTACAGCTTTAGGTTTCACATATAGGTACATGACAAATTTCAAGTATATTTTTTATATGTTATGATGTAAGAATCAAGAGTAATTTTCATGTACAGATATCCAGTTTTTCCAGTATAATTTATTTAAAAGAGTACGCTTTCCTTAATTAATTACCTTGTCACTTTGTTGAAAATTAACCATATATGTGTGGGGCTATTTGTGGACCCTATATTCTGTTATTAATATATTGATCTACTTTTCTATCTTTTCACAAATACTAGACTGCCATTGTTATAGCTTTATAGTAAGCTTTGAAATCAAGTAGTGAAATCTAATTTTGTTTTTCTTTTCTTAAAAATTTTTTTAATTCAGTATATTACGAGGGTACAAATGTTTAAGTTACATATACTGCCCTTGCCTCACCTGAGTCAGACCTTCAAGCATGTCCATCCCCCAGATGGTATGCACTGCACCGATTACGTGTGTATATACCCATCCCCTCCTTCTCGCTCCCACCTGCCTGGCACCCGATGAATGTTACTACTACATGTGCACTTAAGTGTTGATCAGTTAAAACCAATTTGATGGTGAGCACATGTGGTGCTTGTTTTTCCATTCTTGGGATACTTCACTTAGTAGAATGGGTTCCAGCTCTATCCAGGATAATACAAGAGTTGCTATATCGCCATTGTTTTACATGGCTGAATAGAACTCTGTGGTATACATATGCCACATTTTATTTTATTAATCCACTCATGTATTGATGGGCACTTGGGTTGTTTCTAAATCTTTACAATTGTGAATTGTGCTGCTATAAACATTCGAGTGCAGATGTCTTTTTTATAGAATGTCTTTTGTTTTTTTAGGTAGATGCTCAATAATGGGATTGCTGGATCAAATGGTAGATCTACTTGTATCTCTTTGAGGTATCTCCATATTGCTTTCCACAGAGTTTGTACTAGTTTGCAGTCCCACCAGCAGTGTATGAGTGTTCCTATCTCTCTGCATCCATGCCAGCATTTGTTGTTTTGGGGCTTTTTGATGAAAGCCATTCTCATTGCAGTTTTGATTTGCATTTCCCTGATGATTAGAGATGTTGAGCATTCTTTCATATGTTTGTTAGCCATTAGTCTTTTTTTTTTTAGTATCAGAAAAGATTTATTAGAAAGTCCTCAAGCTGACCTGGCATAGCATGTGATGACTGTACTACCATTCATTAAAACTGACTGGAAAACATATGCTTGTTTCCAAAATGGTCCTTGTACAAAATGTATAAAAAGCAGTTTCTGGTGTGACTTGTGCTATGCTTTTGCCCCTTCACATCCCAAAGCATCCCACCAACAGCCATGGTTACCCATTTTATGGGTGTGGGAGCTGAGGCACCAAGGTGGCTGTTGTACCAATGGTTACATGGTGCAGCACTTGATGGGAGTTGCCCTTCCCTGCCTGGCCCAGGTGCGAGGTGGTGGGAGAGAGAGGCAGACAGGACTGTGCAGAAGAGGGACAGGCTTGAGCCCAGATATCTGTTTGTCATCCTCCCCAACCCCTGAGCTGGGGTGAGGGTGGAGGGAACCACAGCATCAGTGGAGAACATCTCACTGGGAGATGAGAAAGTCTAGAAGGGAAGATGCTGAAAGGCTTGAGGGGTTAAAAGTCTATGGGAGAGAGACTCCATTGCCAGCTTGGGCAGAGGATAGAAAGAAGGCTGGTGCTGCTGGTGAGGAAGCCCTGATCTGGAGGCCTAGTCTGAGACCTCGCTGTAGTAGTACTTGTGGGCAGCTGGGGTCGTCTTCCAGCCTGCCGCCCGGAACTCAATGATCTCCAGCAGCAGCAGCTGCGCCAGGGAGCTGAGGCCGGTTGGGAGCAGGAAGCCATCCCGGATCAGGACAAAGAGCTCATCCATGTGCTGCCCATTCATCTTCTCCAGCTGCTCCCCAACGCGGTGCAGCTGCAGCACCAAGCAGTCCACCTCCTCCTCCTTGCTCAGACTGTCGGGCTGGGCCAGCCAGAAGAGGCAGTTGTAGACAGGGTTCACCAGGGCCATGATGGGCCCTCAGGTAGTCAAAGATGTTGCAGACAAAGGTGACATAGCAGACCCAGCCCTGCAGGGAGCGTGCTCGCAGGTGCTCCCGGGCCTGGTACTCCTGCTGCAGCCGGTTAAGGAGTCCACGCCGGATCCACGCCGGAAGACACTCTGGCCTGCTGGTTTACTCTCTGCTTGAATGATGGCGTAGCATATGCGTCCTGCTTCCTTGCTGAACACACGGTCCTGCAGAGAATGGTCCACAATCACATTGGCCACTTTCTCCAAGTCCACAGCACCTGGAACTTTGAGTGCTGTCGTCAGCAGCTGCTGGGTCTCTGCGTCAAAAGACTGGATTTTATACTCCTCTCTACTGGGCTCCCCCATGACCGTCCAGCCCCAGCAGCTCTTGACCGGTCTGGGCCTCCTGATTGCACCCAGTCGGAACTCCTAGTTCCTGAGCTCCATTCTGGATCCTTCCTTCTAAAGAGGTAAGCTGGACCGTGCGCCGAGAGGCAGGACCCCCTGGAGTCTCCCCTTTGGCCAACCGAGGCGACCTTACAGGTCTCCAGACCTCGGCGGCTGCCCCCCCCCCCAAGCCCCGCGCTGAACGCCCTTCCCGGCAGCGCTGGCCGGCGGCCCGCTGGCTGCAGAGGCAGCGCGGGCGCTACGACCCACCTGCCGGCGCGTGCCGGGCATTAGTCTACCTTGTTTTAGAAAGTTTCTTTTCATGTCCTTTGCTCACTTTTTGATAGGGTTGTTTGATTTTTTTGTTGATGATTTTCCTGAGTTCTATATAGATTCTAGTTATCAGCCCTTTATCAGGTGTAGAACATGTGAATATTTTCTCTCATTCTGTAGGTTGTCTGTTTGCTCTCGTGACAGTTTCTTGGGCTGTGCAGAAGCTTTTTGATTTGATCAGGTCTCATTTATTTATTTTTGTTATTGCTGTGATTGCCTTTGGGGTCTTCTTCCTAAATTATTTGCTTAGGCCAATGTCTACAAGACTTTTTCCAAAATTTTCTTCTAGAATTCTTATACTTTCATGTATTAGGTTTAAGTCTGTTATCCACCATGAGTTGATTTTTGTGAGAGATGAAAGGTGTAGATCCTGTTTCAGTCTTCTACCTGTGGCTATCCAGTTTTCCCAGCACCATTTATTGAATAAGGATGCTTTCCCCAGTGTATGTTTTTGTCTGCTTTGTCGAAGAGTAGATGGCTATATGAGGATGGTTTTATATCTGGGTTCTCTGTTCTGTTCCATTGGTCTATGTCTCTGTTCTTTGGCCAATATCATGCTATTTTAGTTACTGTAGCCTTGTAGTATAGCTTGAAGTCTGGTAAATTGATGCCTCCCAATTTGTTCTTTTGGCTTAAGATTGCTTTTGCTATATGGGGTCTTCTCTGGTTTCATATGAAGTGTAGAATTATTTTTTCTAGATCTGTGAAAAATGATGTTAGTATTTTAATAGGGATTGCATTGAATCTGTAGATCACTTTGGATAGTATAGACATTTTAACAATGTTGATTCTGCCGACCTATGAGCATGGTATGGTTTTCCACTTGTTTACGTCCTCTGCTATTTCCTTCCTCAGTGTTTTGTAGTTCTCCCTGTAGAGGTCTTTTACCTTCTTAGTTAAATATATTCCTAGGTATTTTACTTTCTGTGTTGCTATTGTGAAGGGTATTGAGTTTCTTTTTCAAAATCACTTTGAATATCCTGTTTTCTTTGTTTATAAAAATTTTGTAATCAGCTTGTCATTTTATATATATACATACATATATATATATATAAACCTTGCTAGGATTTTCATTGTGATTGTATTCAATCTACAGATCAATTTTAGTAGAATTTATATCTTAACAAAATTGTGCTATACACTCATGAACACAGTATATACCTCCATTTATTGAGGTTTTTTTAATTTATGTCATCAAGATTTTGCACTTTTCAATGTTTCTAAACTTAGGGGGATAGCATTCAGTCTTTCTTGATTAAGTATTAGCTGTAGGTTTTCTTTTTTGTTTTGTTTTGTTTTATAAATGCCCTTTATCAAGTTGAGGAAGTTTTCTTATGTTTCCAGTTTGGAGAGAGTTTCTATCATCAATGGGTATTGTATTTTGTCAAATTATTTTTTGCATCAATTGATATGATCGTGTGATTTTTCTTCTTTAGATTGTTATTATATTCAATTGCATTGATTGATTTTTCAAATCTCGATCCAGGCTTGCATTCCTGGGATAAAACCCACTTAGTTGTGATGTATTATATTATTTTTATAGTACTGGAGTCCATTGAATAATATTGTTGAAGATTTTTGCATCTATGTTCATAAGGGATACTTGTCTGTAATTTTCTTTTCTGTGTTGTCTTTGGTTTTAGAATCAAGGTAACGTAGATCTTGTAAAATGAGTTGGCAAGTGTGTCCTCTATCTCCATTTTCTAGAGGATACTGTGTAGTATTGGTATTAGTTGTCCTTAAAAGGCTTGTTAGAATTCACCAGAAATGTTTATCTGGGCCTAGACATGTCTTCATTTTTTTTCCCTTTATTAAAAATTCCATTTCTTTAATGGTTACAGGGCTGTTCATATTATCTATTTTATCAAGAGTCAGTTTTGGTAATTTGTGGTTTTCTAGAAGTTGGTCCTTTTGATCTAAGTTGTTAAATTTATGTGTGTTGAGTTTGTAATATTTCCTTATTGTGTTTTTAATATCTGTACATTCTGTAGTGACATCCCATTTTCCATTTCTGATATTGGTCATTTGTGTTCTCTCTTTTTAAAAATTTGTCAGTCTTGCTAGAGGTTTATCAATTTTATTGATCTTTTCAAAGAAATAGCTTTTGGCTTAATTAAATTTTTCTATTGTTTTTCTGTTTTAATTTTATTGATTTTAGCTCTTGATTATTTCCTTCTTTGTTTTTGCTCTGGGTTTATTTTGCTCTTCCTTTTTATTAATAGTTTCTTTAGGTGGAAGTTTGGATTATTTATATGTGAGCTTTCTTCTTTTTTAATATAAGCACTTAATGCTATAAATATATTTTCTTCTAAGAACTGCTTTAGCTGCAGCTCACAAATTGTAATATGCTATATTTTTATTCATATTAAGTACAAACATTTTAAATTTCTCTTGGGATTTCCTCTTTGACCCATGCATTATTTAGTAGTGTGTTGTTTAATTTTGAATTGATTGGAGATTTTAATATTATATTTGTTATTGATTTGTAGTTTAATTACCCCATAGTCAGAGAACATGGTTTATATGATTCCAATTATTTTAAATTTGTTAAGGTTTAAATGTAGAATACGGTCTATCTTGGTGAATGTTCCATCTGCCCCTTAAATGAATGCATATTCTGTTGTTGTTAGCAGGACTATTGTATAAATGTCAATTGGATTCAGTTGTTTGATTGTGTCATTCAGTTCTTTTCTATTCTTGCTGAGTTGATGTCTACTACTTCTGTCACTAAGAGAGGAGTACTAAAATCTTCAGCTATAATTGTAGATTTGTCTATTTCTCTTTTTGATTCTATTTTTGGTTCATGTCTTTTGAATGTTTGTAGTTAAGTGCATATATGTATTAACATTTTCATGTCTTCTTGGTGAATTGACCCATTTATCAATATGTAATGTCTGTTTTTAATCCTCTAATTTTGTTTTCTCTGAAGTATACTTTTATATTAATATAATCACTTTAGCTTACTTTTGATTTATTTGTATGGTGTCTTTTCCTTAATTTTCCTTTTAACATACCTATATCATTATGTCTGAAGTGAGTTCCTTGTGGACAGCATATAGTTCAATCATGTCTTTTTTATCCTTTCCGACAATTTCTGTCTTTTACTTAGTGTGTATGGATAATTTACATTTGATATTTTTGTTGTGTTTGTGTTTAAGTCTACCACTTTATTACTTGTTTTCTCTTTGTTTCCTTTATCTCTCATTGCCGTATTTCTCATTTTCAGCCCTCTTTTGGATTATTTTTATAGGTTTTACTGTTCCATTTTCATTTGTCTATTGTAATTTGACTATATGTCTTTGTATAATTAGTATTTTATCTGAATAGATTATAAAATACATATATAATTTTTAGCAGTCTAATAACAATATCTTACTACTTTAATTGTAATGTAGAAACCACCATATAGGTCCCTTTCCTCTTCCTGCTTTACACTATAGCTATCTTTTATATATAAGATCTATATCCATTGAAAATCCCATCAGACAGAATTATTTTTTTTTGGTTTGAACTATCAAACATATTTCAAAGAATTGGAAAGAAATAGGATAGTATTTTACTGGTAAAACTAGTATATTAATGGTGAAACTAGTTGTTTATCATTTCTGTTGTTTTCCTTTATGCCTTATGTTCTAATTTTCTTTCTGGTATTGTTTCCCTTTGCCTTAATAACTCCCTTTAGTAACTCTTTTAGAGCATGCCTGCTCATAATGAATTCTCAAGTGTTCTTTCATCTGAGAAAACCTTGATTTTCCCATCATTCCTAAAGGATAATTTTGCTGGACATAGAATTCTGGATTGACAATGATTTGCTTTCAGCACTTAAATGTTGTGATGTGACTTACTTCTTGTCTCTAGTCTCTCAGTTTCTAATAAGCAATCATCATCTACATGAATTGTCATTCCTGCATAGATGATACGTTGTTTCTTTGTGTATTTTCAAGATTTTCAGTCTTTAGTGTTCAGCAGTTTGATTATGATGTACCTGAGTATAGATTTCATTGGGTTTCTCCTGTTTGGGATGTGCTCAGCTTTTTAAATATGCAGATTCATGTAGAAGGCAGAATAATAGTTCTCCAAAGATGCCTTTTCTCTTATCTCCAGAACCTATTAATATATATTGTTATCTGGCAAAAGAGATTTTGCACATGGAATTAAGGGTGCTAATCAGCTTATTTAATATAGGCCAGAAGGGCTTATTGAACTTTCAGTGAGTCCTTAAAAGTGGAAGAATAAGACAGAAAAGTTAGAGACATACAGAAGAATAGATGTGTCGTTGAGATGAGGCAGAAAGGAGAAAAGTCAGAAAGATTTGAGGCATAAGAGGAACTTGATTTGCATTGGTGGTTTTGACAAGAGCCATGAGCCAGGGGATGTAGTCAACGTCTAGAAATTGAGAACAACTCCTAGCTGGCAGCCAGCAAGAAAATGTTGATGTCATTCCAACATGAAACAGAATTCTGACAACATCCTGGATGACGTAGGAAGTGGATTTTAACCCAGAGCCTCTAGATAAGAGACAGGGATTGCTGATACCTTCATTTTGGCCTTGTGAAACTTTCAGCAGCGGAACCAGCTGGACCACACTATAACTGACTTCTAACATACACAACAGTGTGATAATAAATTTGTGTTGCCTTAAGCTGCTAAATTTGTGGTAATTTGTTATAGCAGCAATACAAAACTAATGCAGTGTATACCTGTCACCAAACTTGGTAGTTTAGGGCCATCATTTCTTCAAAAATTTTTTTTTTATTGGGGGAAAACTACAAAGCATTTACAGTACAATGTTTACAGTCACACTTTGTAGTGAACTGATTTCCCAAAATATATTACCACTCAAGTTGACTTATCTTGTTACATTCAAAAATCTACTCTGTCAAA
>CAUYRT010013324.1:0-52209 GCA_963574885.1 Lepilemur ruficaudatus
AGGTAGCTGGGACTACAGGTATGCACCACCATGCCCGGCTAATTTTTTTTCTATATATTTTTAGTTGGCCAATTAATTTGTTTCTATTTTTAGTAGAGATGGGGTCTCGCTCTTGCTCAGGCTGGTTTCGAACTCCTGACCTTGAGCGATCCACCCGTCTCGGCCTCCCAGAGTGCTAGGATTACAGGCGTCAGCCACCGCACCCGGCCGAACTGATGTTTTAAATAGGATGGTGGGGAAAGGCCTCCCTGATAAGATAACATGTGGGGAGAGAACTGAGAAAGATGAGAAATAATTTGGTGTGGAGAATACTCTTTTTATTGATATAGTAAAATAACTCTGATCATTCTTAAAATATGCAGGTTGAAAGAAAAATCAGATTTCATTTCATTTCAATTATCATGACTGTTTTCCCTGTAGAATCATTGTATTTATACTGCTGTATGCCGGGTAGAATCAAAGGCACAGCATTTCAGGATATATTTATAGAATTGATTAAATGCATCAAAATATAACATTCTACAAGGTCAAGGGCTTATTGCCTGATACACAAAAACGTATTGAAATATAAATATGTTGAATTCCGCTTTGCCGCACAGAAAGGTATGTGTGGATGATGCTTTGTGGTTCTTTTGTTAATTTTATATTATTCTCAGATACTGAAGATGGGGAAACATACTCCCAGTTGCATTGTAGTTGAATTTCTTGTGTTCAATAAACACACAGAAGGATATTAACAAATCAAAAAAAATAAAATAAAATAAAAAAGCATGAGGCTACTGTTTATGAGTCCTGGCCTTGCCTTTAATCATTTCAATGGATATGGGTCCCACTGGCCCTTACATTAATCATTTCTTAGCAAAAAGAGATGAGCAATACTATTGCACCTATTTTGTAAATAAGAAAGAGGATGCTAGGAAGGTTAAAAGATTTGCCTTGAGCAATTCTAACTCTAAGTCTCTGGTAAAGCCCTTGGAAGAAGCTATTTGTCTTAAATGACAGTTCTGAGTTTTAGCCACTAGGGTCCAGAGTAAACTAAGTCTAAAACAGTATAGAGTGTATTTGTAATAGAAAGATAACAGGACTGGGAATCAAGAGATCTCAGTTCCTTGCATTTGTACCACTAACTAGCTCTGTGACTGTTAGAATTATTATTTTTAAAGTTGAAAGGCCATTTATCAAAAAGCTTTTAATGAGAACATTTTCTATACCAGGCATGGTATGAGATATTGGTAAAGTTATGTTCCATACTCTAAAACACCTTGTATACTAGTGGAGAAAAAGCCACAAATAAAGAAAATAATGGCAAGGCATTGTGCTCAGCACTATGTAAGACGTAAGTACAGCATGATATGGGAGGAGGAAGAGGGACACACAACCAAAACTGGAATTGGGATGGGAGAGATGGCTTCTTGGATGCTGGATTACAAAGTACTCAGCTGAAATCAAGTGGGTTTAGGGTTCATGGATGCAGGAAGACATTATAGGGAGAGGCAACCAAAATGCAAAGGCCCAGAGGCCAAAAACAAAATTTTGGTTGTATGATTATTTCAGTATGTCTGAATGATAGAAGATAAAGATGAGAAGGGTGAGAAAAGCAGCTAGTTTTTCAAGCAAAAATGCTCATTTATCTCACAAAATAGTTTTGCTTTGAACCTCAAGACAGAAGACATTTTGGGAGGATCATTCTTAAAATATTCAGGATTGAAAGAAAAATCAGATTTCAGTTCATTTCAATTATTATGACTGTTTTCCCTATAGAATCATTGTATGTATTTATACTGCTGTATACTGGATAGAATCAAAAGGCATAGTCTTTGAGGATATATTTATAGAATTGATTAAATGCATCAAAATATAACATTCTACAAGGCCCATTTAAGCATGGACAGGAACTATTGTACATGAAATGTACAAGGAAGAGTAAAGAATTTATTTGAAATAAAGGAATTATGAGGCTGTGACAGTAGTTCAAAGGAAAAATTATAAGAGCCTGAACTAAAAGAGTGAGTACAGAAGAGACTAGAAAGGTCAATTCAAGAGATATTTAGAAAGTAAAATCTGTAGGATTCCCTAAATGGCTGCATGTGAGCCAGGAAAGAACAGAATACAATTAGCATTATTTTTAGTAGTGTGGTAGAAAAAGTAAAAGTTTTAGAATCAGGCAGTATTGTAAGAGAATGGATTCTGAAGCCATCTTTAGTCTCTTCAACTGTATGTCACTGGACAAAGGAATAGATTAGGATTCATTTGGCCAAAGTAATACTGACTTGGTTTTATTTTAAGGTCAGTGGCTCTGGGATAGTTTATCTCCCACGATCGAACGCCATCACAGACCCAAATTCCATGTATGTTCTACAATTAACAAAAAGGGTGCTTTCCTACAGAGAGAAAACGGCTGGGACAATTTTCAGAGATACAATTAAAAAATTTCTCTCCTCCTGGTCCTAGGAGTTGTGGTCTTAAGAGGGCAGAGTCCTTGCTGCTCCCTGGACCCTCCTCTGCATACCTCCTGTTACACTGGGAGGCCCTGGGTCACACGCCCACCCTGAATTAATATAATGATATGATATGATTAGGCAAATTGCAATTTAGTGCTGAAGCTGAACAGAGGGGTTGGTCTCTCCTGATTCAAGGGTGAAAAAAGAAAAGGAAATCAAGGCTGTGCCCCTTAAAGGAGGGGACATTTATGCTTATCACACAGCCCCTCTCTAACACGGGAAAAGAATGCCTACCTCGAAAGTGTATGAAAATATGGAACAAAACATGATTTGCCAAAATAAAGAGATGGGGCAAGATTCTGTGTGTGTGTGTGTGTGTGTGTGTGTGTTTGTATGGGGGAAAAAGAGGAGATGAAAAAAGAGTATAATATGAAAAAATAAACAATTTAGACATTATTTAATGAGAATGAAGTATACCTGCAATTAATTTATCTTCTTCCCCCACTGAACACTCATTTTAATGTATTTATGGCATTACTATTTTCTAGGATTATGACTTTTAAAATTCATTGATTTTCTTCCTTTGTCACCTTCTTCATTATTTGCCTAAAGCAGAAGGAAAACAGTGTTTCAGGTTTTTACTCTAAACAGCGTAAAGAGATTTCTATGTGCGAAGCAGGTCCAAGGGAAACACAACCCTCTTAGATATAGATGTTATTGCCATTCAATTACTACTTTAAGTAGATGTACATATAGGAGATACAGTTAATTTCACATGAAGATAGGAAGGACCACTAAGGTAATGAACTTTATTGAAAGTGCTTTTAATCCCATTATGCACGTTTGAGATGCTTTCTGAGCAGGGAAGACCACTGAGTTGATAAAAGAAGCATTTAGTTTGCAAATGCCCTTTGTGCGTCCCTGCTCATTGGTATATTTGCTTTAGCAATGAATGTCGCACACATGGTAGATACAGACATGCTTCTCTAACTTGTCGCAGAAATAAAGTAGTATGTGTGTGTTAGGAAGGGGGTTGATCAGTGTCATGAAGTAACTAAGGAATACATTAAGCAACTTTTCATGGATATGTGGATTGCATAATTTACAACTGTCCTGGGGCATCTATCAATTATGCATAGGTTTTGTTTTCATATTTTACATTTTTAGAGGGGAGAAAGATACTTGATTCTGCTATTTCTACACCTTTAGCATTATCTAAATCTCTCCCACTGTTGAATGCTAAGCAGCCACGAGAAGCCATGCCATCTGCTAGAGTATTTTCCTAAAATTCTTCAGAGTACTCATTCTTCCTCAAACTCCGTTGCCTTTTCAAGAGACATCAACTTCCCATCATGCAGAGGGTGAATCCACTAGACCTCACATTTACTTGTGTCAAAACAGTGGCAGAGACTCATTCTGCAGTGATTTCGAAATGTTTTAATAATTTATTGCTTTATTTTGCAGTATTTATTATGTGTCATCATTTAAAACTTGTGAAGACAGGATTCAGTAATTATAGAGTTAGAATGTGTAAGTTACAGAGATCCTGAATTTTCCCTCTTTCCTAATGTTTCAGGACAAGTGCCACCTTCTGCGGCTGTGCATGCTCCGTGCTATGACATGAGCTATATGTTTTTCAAAGCTAAGCGTCTTTCCACTACTAACCACACTCCAAGCTGGCCCTCCCGTTTGGAACAGCGTATATAGCTAAACAACAGATGGTTAGAAAAAAACACTTCTGAGAATCTGGAGAGGAAATTCAATATAACGATTTTATTTTCTTGGGTCACTTTGTTTTATAAATCAACAATTCAGAGCACTGTAATTAGTTATCAGCATAGGGCATTGTGTTTGGTCCTTTACTGTTTAAAGGCCTGGCATTATTAAAACATTACTTTTAGGTCACTTTTAATTACCACACTTGAGGACATGGGGTATATGTTTTAATTGTCTCCTTTTAATCTGAAGCTAAAGTTTAACAAGTTGATGTCCCAGGCCCTATACACGTATTTATTCATACATTTACTGATGATTGCAGCTTTTGCTTCACCATTAGGTGGCAGAAGAGTTTTACAGTTTCTGGTGCTGTGCTTTCGAAGCTACTAAGTAATCTCTCAGCTCATTCCCCCAGCAGCTGAGCCTGATATAAAAGTATAAACAAGCAGAAGCTATATGTGAGACACACCACCATCATTAAAGCATAAAGCGACAACTTCAAGCCAAGTTCTTGGCTTCTGGTGGTCTGGGGAAGCCAATACTTTGCTGATGGGCCGAAGTAGAGGAAGGAATCCTGAAAAAACAATGACTATTTCCTGATAGGCTTTGTGTGTGTGATTCTGGATCATTGTCCAGGACTAGTGAATCAAAGGAGGACAATTGGCAACTGACAGATCCATTGCTGTTTGGAAGGCCTGCTGCTGCTTCCACCTGACTCTGCCATGGGTATTATCACCTGAACCTGTAGGAAGGGGAGCAATGGAGCAACATAAAGTCAAAGAGCAGCTAAACACCGAAATCTGTTAGATTGAAAAGCATGCAGTGTCGAGGATTCTTAACAGTCAGAGGTTAGTTATAGAGTTGAGTAGGAGTAGAAACTGTTAGAAAAGCATCATATTTGGATATAAAAAAAATATTTGCTAAGTTGACATCCAGGATATCACCCAGGAAATAGGAGTTCTTGAAACATATGGAATATTACCAGTGAAGTCAGAGAGATGCTTGGGTCAAAGAGAAAGGTATTTGCATTTGTAGACTATTTGTAGACCATATGTTTATGGGTTTTGTAGAGGGGATGGGTATTTTTTTTAAAAATCAGACCATTACGTTCCAAAACAAATAAAACCTCACCACTTAGGAAAGCTCAAGAGCGCACGAGGTGTAAAAAGAAAGGAGAAAGGCGTGTGTTCCCCATAGGTAGGGGAGAAGCACGGCAGCTGCGTTATTCTGCAAAGGCAGTAATCCGTAGGTTGTATTCTAAGTTGATCCACCTACATCTGCCATCGCAGCCGGCACCTGGTGCAGGATGAATGACACGTAATACTCCCCAAATGTCACTGTCCAGCCGTGTCCACCAATTAAAACTAATAAACATTCCTCCCCACACAGAAGATGTGCCGCAAGCCCGGAGAGCAGCAGGGCAGGCGATAGCCGAGCATAACAACTGCAGTAGCAGCAGCAGCAGCCAGAGGCCTGGGCAGCAGGTGCACTTGGCTGGGAACAGGGAAGGGCACAGTGTGGCGCTGGCATCGCCTGCTCACACATTATGCAGGCAGAGCTGAGTTGTTTACAAATTGATAGCAGAGGGGATTTGGTTGGAGAGAGAGCTGAGCACGCTGCACTCAGTGCTCAGGGAAACCTGAGTGGGGTCCCCGTGCTGGCTGGTTGGGTACCAGTTGCCCTAGGAAAAAAAATACTCTTCCTGCCCCCCAACACACACACCTTAGCAGGTAACACAGGCCCGGTTCCACAGGCAGGCAGACGCAGCTGGTAAGAAACCAAAGGATCTTCAATGTGGAGGGCCAGAAAGCATGTTTCTTTCTCACAAAATCTCTCTCGCCCAGGTCGTATGGATATGCAAGATTCTAGAGCAGACAGATTTGGGTGTAGCTTGGGAATTAGAGTTAAGAAAAAAAAAAATGCAGAATTTTAAAAAATGGGCCTTCAGTGGGAAGAAAATAAACATTCAAGATGGTAGGAGCCTGCTGAGATTTAGGGGCTTTAGCATACCCCATGGCATGCTGACTCTCTGTGGGGAGGAGATGGGGGACCCTGGGAATATGGCATGTGCATTGGGGTCAGGGTGCAGGGCTCATTAATGCTGGCCCCCATTGGGATGGAGTGGAGGGGGCAGGACAAAGGACAAAACTTCCCATGAGCAGTTAATCATGGGTGATGCTCATGGGTGAGTTTTTCTCAGTTTAAGTGTTATTTCTACTGGAGGCAGGAAGGATGTGTCCTTTTTCCATCTTGTCAGCAGTGCAGCAACCTATGTCAGTCTTTGTTTTCACCTCTGCTAGTTTCAACGACGCTGTCTGGCAATGTCAGTGCTGTCAATTTAAAGTCATGCTTCTTCCTGTGAGTGCTGTTATGATACAGGACACCTGAAGGTGTCATTTTCCTGTGGTTAATTAACCTTGAGACCGGAGGCACACCAGCACAGCCCCTTAATTACATTTGTGTGTAACCCTGCAAACACGGGGTGACGAGGGGCCACTTACACTGCTGTCATCTCACAGTCCCACCTGTCTGACCCATAATCTAGGGGATTGTTATACAATGATTTCTGTCCTCGACATGGGTTGTTCTGTATTGAGTTCAGATGGCAAAGCTTTGAGTGTCTGAGTGAAACCTTTTGACAGGTATATGCAAACTCTTACAGTTGAAGAATTTATTTTACAATTAAAAAAAAAATCAAAGCAAACTCCTTTGCTTCTCCTTGCCATGGTTGTTTGACCAAAAACCAGGAAAATAGACATGATGATTATAACTGTGGTGGTGGAAAGCAGTGGAGAGTATGTCTCTGCTGCTACTGCTTTCATAGTTTCTAAAATCGAGCCAATTCCCTAACTGATACCCTAGTCTCTTGTTCTTCTACAATCTGGGTGAACTGAGCTGAAGCTTTATTCACAGAGTTGGCTGCCAGGAAACATTTGACTCTAGCACGCTGGGTCTTGGGCTACAGGTACGATGTGGTTTGAGGCAGGGGATTGGAGTGGTGTGGAGGGAATAGGGAGGAGGGAGAGTAATAGGTGGTTGTATTGTCAAATCAGAAACAGTGGTGAAGAGGAGGAAGATGGGAAATGCTGAAGACAAATGGGAGAGGAAGGCCTGAAGCTCAAAACCTAACCAGGGCACATGAACTCAATCTAACAACCTGTAAGCTAGATCCAAGCTGAGGTTTCAGGTCATGGGAAGCCAAGAACATGAGCCAAGGACACTACACCCTGTGGTCTATCTGAGTCTGGATCAGGAGACTGAGAAAGTGTGAAGTAGGAAAAAAATCAACAGTGGAAACTGATGCTACCAAAGTGCATGTTCTCCTTATGCCCTTCTCTGTCACACTTACAACCAGTTCATTGTTCATTTATTTAGGAACAAAAAGGTAATCATTTCCTGCTTGCTACATTATGTAGAAAATAGAAAAAAGGTTAAAAAAAATAGTCTTTTTAATACAAACTAATTTGATTGGATTTTCCTATAAAACATCCTACCAAATTAATTTTCTGCTTAAATATATCCAGTGATGGGCTCCTTTCTAGTTATTGCTAGTTTCTAAATACTGACAGTGTTTCTTAACATTTATTCCAACATAGCCTCCAAAGAGCTTCTACCCACAGTGCTTTGATTTGATTCTGGCACCATGTAATGCAAGTCTATCATGCCATTATGTAAAAGTATTTAAAACATAGTCATCCCTCAGTATCTGTGAGGAATTGGTTCCAGGACCCCCATGGATACCAAAATCCATGGATACTCAATTCCCTTATAAAAAATTGCATAGTTTTTGCATATAACCTACTCACATCCTCCCTTATTCTTCAAATCATCTCTAGATTACTTGTAATACCTAATACAATGCCTACACATCACTTTATGCCCATAGATTCACCATAATACTCCAGCAGGAAAAATTCAAGTTTTACTTTTTGGAACTTTGTGTAATTTTTTTTCCAGATATTTTTGATCTCCAGTTGGTTGACTCCACAGCTGTGGAACCCAGATACAGAGAGAAGACACAGAGAGCGAACTGTAATTAAAAAGAGCATTCATGGCCCATCATGTTTTTTCTCAAAGGAAAACCTAAAGGATTGCTTTTTGATTTTTATGGATACATAATAGTTGTCCATATTTATGGGGTACATGTGATATTTTGATACAAACATGCAGCATGTAATGATCAAATCTGGTAATTGGGATATTCATCACCTCACGCATGTATCATGGCCCATCATTTAACTCACTAAGCACCTCATCAACACAAAGGACTATCCTGATCTCTAGAAATGTGTGGGTCTTCATGCAATGTGTATTCTTGCTCTGGAGATAGGGATGTATCCAAGTGACATGCTGTGGCATTGTCAAGAACCACAGGGGAGTTGTGTGGGCAGTGCTGGAAAGGGTGGGACTAACTTTGGGTCATATTTGGGAAAGAGGTGAACCTTGGAGGACAAGCGGGAGTTTGGTAGGAATAAGGATGGAGAGTTTCAATGTTGTGGGTTTACAGAAAGAGAAGAAAGAAATGCCTCCCCTCTTTGGGCACACAAAAAACCAGTAAAACAGTTCTGGGTTCTCTTCTTAAAGACATTAACACTGTGAGTAGCACCAGGGTTTTCCCTGGGTGCATTTTAGCTGACTCTTAAATTTTTTTTTTTTTTTTTTTTTTTGGCTTTTGAAACATATTTAAAGAGCGGAGAATTGCAATTGGATGTCTGGCATAAAATGGGGTTTCCTCTCTATTAAGTCAGTAACATTAGCTCTGTTCTAAGAGAGAGTCTGGGAAGAAGTCACAGAGAGACTTTTCTGTGTTTGCTGGTTTTGCTTGTTTTTGACTCTAGTTCGATAGAGCAGAAATGAGAAAGGAAGAGAAATTCAAAAAGACTTTTAGTCTATATTTTTTTTAAAATAGGGGTCGTATCTTAGATATCTTTATTCCCTGTTGTGTCCAGGAAATTGTGCACAAGAGTTAACAAAAATATTTCTTGAAAGTATAGCTGTTTTAATACATCATAATGACAAAGTTAATGCTATCATGCCTCTTTCATGAATTGGCTTTCCATAAAATTGTACTTTTTCATTATATGAATTATTACTATAAAGCAGATTCTGCTTTTGCAAGCTTTCATGATGTAACCCTCAAATCTACCCCTCTCTGTGTTGCAAATGGATCATGTAGAGATAGTGATGCTGGTTAATTCAAAGAGTATAGGATGTTAAACTGCACATGGTTTATCTATCCCAAGGAAATTCAGGAGTCATAAATCACCACGGTGTCATAGCACATTATATTTTATCCTTAGGGGGATAAAATACTGCAATCCTTTTCTAATGATTTACAAATCTCCCAAATGAATTGTCATATTGACACAACTTGGGCCACAGCAGGGAATAATTGTTCTCAACAGTTAGGCATCCTAGAACAGAGGGGGAATTTTATGCTGAAATCATACCCTGCTAGCTCAAACCACTCCTACTGTACTGTCGACTTTGCTTGTTTAATAATTGTAAAAGAGAAATACCATCTGTACCCCCAGGGATTCTGACTAAAACAAGATTTCCTTTTATAATGAGACGATACAGTTGACAACATTTTGAACAATCCTAATAGTTTGTACTTTCATAACACTTCGAATCTGATAATCCTCAGGTTCTTAAACATTAAAATTATATTAAGTCTGGAAACAAATATTAGATATCCTCTGAGCATCAGATTGCAGTAGCTCCATTTCAAAGATAGCAAAGAAGAGGAAATTTGTCTCTTAAAAATGAAGCCCTATATCTTCCAGTTTGTTCCTGCAAATATAACTAGAACCTTTCCACAGCAGTAATTTATTTTTATTCTTGAGTGATATAAACACAGCAATCACAGTGGAAAATTTTAACTTTTTAGAAATTCAAAGCAATCATAAAAATGTTTCTCATTAAAAATTAGTTTATGGTTGAGAGAAAGCTTCTTTAACTTATTATTGTTAATTATTAAAGTTACATAATTCTGTACCAGACACTGAATGCTATAAAAAGGAGGAGGGTCTTTCCCATTAAAAAAAAAAGTTGTTAACTTATAAAAACAGTCCCTAAAATTTGTTTTGAACAGAATAGGTGAATAAATGAATGAAGCAGAATAGGTGAATATCTATATACCAAATTCTGCAGCCTCAAATAATCACAGTGGTCCACAGATACAGTTTCATTTGTAGCTGATATACAGCTGTTTCATGGCATCTTGGAATTATTCTACCTCTTTAATAATGGAAGGGACTCTAGGGATCTAATTTCTTCCTTAAATAATTCATAATGCATGCTTTGTATTAAGTGAACAATTTTAATGAGAAAACCATATCTCTCTGACTGGGGAATAACTGTTGATTCGATTTGAATTTATTTTGAATGAACTTGCATTAGATAAACACAATTTTACTATATCGTTTTCTCATTTATATCCCAACCTTATTTTTGGTCATAATTATTTATCTTACATCCTGGTAAGTTGAGAAAGTGACAAACCAAGAGAATGAGTTTTAATTAGCCTAAATGATAGAAAATGTACTTAAAAGAATAATTAAAGAGAACAAATAACACACAAACAACAAATGTGTTTAATTGGGCATCCTTTCAATTCTTTCTAACCTTGAGAGTCTGGATAAGAGGTCTACCCTTCAATATGGAAAAACAATGAGATCCACATAGCATTAATCCACTTTCCTTTGAATCATTTCTCAGTAAAAATTTTACATTTATTTGTGACATTATCTGAATGATTTTATTACTATTGATATTAATATAGCAATGCAATAGAAAATATAGTAAAGAATACATAATGAAAAGTTGAGTGTTATATTCACACAAATAGAGTAATTATAAAATCACATGAGAACAGAGATGTGTGCGTTTGTGCATCTAGGACAATGCTTCTTACATAGTTGGCAGCCAGTGAACACTTGTTGAATGAACAGTGCGCAACAAGGGAACAGTATGAAAGGAAGCATCAAAAATATGATTAAGCCATGATTATTAAGTATAATACTATCAAATGAAGAATAACCCTGTGAAGGTACTGGTCAAAGTGTTGCATATATATTAATTTATTTGTTTTTAAATTTTCCCCAGTTTTACTAGGGTATAATGACAAAAATATTGTATATATTTATGATGTACAACATGACGTTTTGATGTATGTATGCATACATTGTGAAACGATTAAATCAAGCTAATTAACATCTGTCAATACTTTTTGTGATGGAAACATTTACGATTTACTCTCAATAATTTTCAAATGTGCAATATATTATTAACTATAGTCACCATGCTGTACAATAGATCCGTAGAAATTACTTATCCTCTCTAACTAAAATGTTGTACACTTTGACCAAAATCTCCCCATTTCCCACCCTTGGCAATCACCATTCTTCTGTCTGCTTCTATGAGTTCAACTTTTTGGATTTCATGTATAATTGAGATCATGCGGTTGTCTTTTTGTGCCTGGCTTATTTCATTTAACATAATGTCTTCTAGGTTCATCCATGTTACAAATGACAGGATTTCCTTCTTTTTTTAAGGCTAAATGGTATTCTATTATATATGTACATCACAGTTTCTTTATCCATTCTTTTGTCCATAGACACTTAGGTTGACTTCATACCTTGGCTATTGTGAATAATACTGCCATAAAGTATTGGAGTGCAGATCTGCATGAGAGTGCAGATATCTTTATGATATAGTGATTTCATTTCCTTTGAGTACATATCCCCCAGGAATTAGCCTTCTGGATCACATGGTAGCTCTGTTTTTAATTTTTTAAAAAAACTCCATAATGTTTTCCATAATGGATATACTAATTTACATTCCCACCAACACCTCCTCTCTACACTTATCTTTTATCTTTCTGATAATTGCCATTGTAACACGTCTGAGCTGATATCTCATTGTGGTTTTCATTTTCATTTCCCTGATGATTATTATGTTCAGCATATATTAATTTATAATCCTGATCAAACATATTCAATGAGGTAGGTTATATCATTATTTCCATTTTAGTGCTGAACAGACTGAGGATTAAATGGTTGAAGTAAATTGTTTAAGTTTAAAAAGGGAGGTTTGAATATGAATCTTTGTTTCCCTAACTCTATTATACTTTTAACCCTTAGAAGGCATTCACTATCTTAAAGGCTATAGGACCTGGCATTTATATGATGTCTTCCATGCAAATACTGGAGGATACAAAATTGCTTGGTGCTCATCAGTTGAGGCTAGGCATGTTTTGGATGATGTAGATGTAGGCATTGCTCCTATTTAAGATCAGGCTACTGTTGAAATGTTCTCTTGTTTAGTTCTTGACTTAGTATTTTAAAGTATGAAGAGAACTCAGAGGCAATTAACTGATGTGTTTGTGAGATTAAAACCCTACACAATGAGATTCAAACAGCTAGTTTTTACTAAGATCTCATTGTAGTTTTTTTCTTTCAATATTTATGAGGACTGATTAAAAGAAGGAGATATGGTTCCCACCATGACAAACTTTATATATTATTTGAAATAAAAAATGAAAGCATATGAAAATGCTTCATGCATTTTTTCATTCAAATGAAAAAAATGAAAGATTTGAGAACATTTACAGAGCAACTCACAGGTGAGCTTTACTCTGGTTTATGCTGATTGGGGATTTAAATTGTTGCACATTTCTCAAAGTTGACCATTTGAATATGGAAAATAGGTGTTAAAAGTAAGTCTATGTTGAATTGTTTATTGTTTTTATTGTTTAAAAGTCACAAAATGCAAACCAAGATCTTGATTACTAGTTGTGAAAAAAATTATCTTGTGTTGTGTGTGTGTACACATATGTATATATATATAGAGAAAAAGAAAGTATTATTCAAACCCCTCAAATTCTTATTTCAACTGAATCTGATTTTTTCAATATAAACTAGATTTAAAAATATGGTAACGATGTAGGATATACAGACAGAAGCCCTGGGTTCCGGTCCCAACTGGCTTACTCCCTCTGAGTCACAATTAAAATATAATAGAGATTTTGTACAAAGCAAATTATACATATACACAAACCTATCTGTACTTATGTACATATATACATTAGTAAACTATAAAGTATAATGCCCATTACTAAAGAATAAGAATAATGACTGATATTTCCAGAACATTGATTTAAATGGCAGTGTTACAGATTAATATCTGTTCCTGTCTATTTTCAGGAAAAAAGCACCCCTCCTACTTCATTTCTCCTTTCAGAGGCTAGGAGGAAATTAAAAAAGGAAAGGAGTTCCATGTGGTATTTCTGACAGCAAATTTCTCAGAATCCAGAAATACTTCTTTTCTCTGTAATAAGTTGTTGCAGGTACAAAGAAGCACTTATGATTGATGCCTATCTCTGTTTGCATGAGCGATAATTCCTGAGCACACAGTTCTTGATTAAAATACAAATGCATTTTCAACTGCGTATTTCTTTATGTTTTATTCTTACATGACAAAATATGAAAAGAATCAAGCAAAGTTGGGCTTTAGTGTATGGCAGAAGTGAAACTGAAAAGAGTGGATTTTTAAATGAGGAGAGAACATTTTTAACTATCTGGATCTGACTCCTCATTTAGGAGTAGGTAAGTGGGCTGAAACCTTGAGGAAAACCCAAGTTTTTATGGTATGGAAATGCTCTGTTAAAAAGCAAATAAAATATGATATTTAGAAAATTTAATTTATGTGTCTTCTTAAGGACATTACCAAAATTACCACTATTGCTTCCTACAACATGTAATGCGCCGTAGCTGCTGAGCTTCAAACAAACTTAGCACACAACACGTCTGAAAGAAAGAGGTGGCTTTCTCAAGAAAATCATATTTAGTTTTGGCACTTATACATAGGAAAGCAGAGATGAAGTGAAAGAAAATAGAGAAATTAATGTAAAGGGGGTTATCAAAGATGCTGAAGCAAACATCATTCCCATATGAGTGATCAGGGTGATCATTTATATAAGAATCTTAGACTTGTACATGTAAGAATCTTAATCTTGTACATATAAGAATCTTAGACTTTTTGACCTAATCAATTCTTTTAAGAACAGGAATGTTATCATTCTCTCATTTGAAAGTGGAAAAGTAAAACCCTGATTAGTGAATTAGCAAGGTCCCATTGCTAGTAAGTGTTAGAATCAAGCCTAAAAGAGAGATGGAAAGGATAGGGAGCCAGACATGGTGTTAGGCATCTCTACAGCCGCCATCTAATTTAATTTTTACAAAAAATCTTACGACATTTGTTACTATTTCACAGGTGAGAAACTAAGGCTTGCAGAAGTGAAATAGACAAGTCACATAGCCAGTAAGTGGCAGACTTAGGAATCAATGTCTGTTGAACCCTGTAAGGTACAGTCTTCTGCAACAGGCTGCCTCCCAGATCTACCAACATTTGGCTTAATGACTCTACTCAAATACAGAGCATGTGTTAATATTAAAGGTTGTTTAAAACTAAGTAAGATATCCAACATGATGAAAATGGGAGGTAAATGCCAGGTTTTCTCCATTGAGTCAGTACTTGTGAATTTCAGGTTCCATGAATAGGTAAAAAAAGAGAAAACAAATACACAATTTAGGTTATTTTGAAATGTAGGGTAACAGTGCCCATGTTGTAGAATGCTTCCAAATGTCACTTGGCATTTTATAAGGCCCTTTAGTTTATTTGCAGATAGGTGCATCTATTTGCATAGTCGCTCACTTAGGGAGCATTCATTCCTGTTTGAAAACACAATGGAGAGAAAAATAAACAAAGATATGAATTATCTTCCTATTTACCTTTCAATTCTGAAAGATAATTATTTGTTTGAGTAGCAAGTTCTGCCTTGATTAGAGGATGTTAATGATCATTAATTATTAAAAATGTGTTTGTATTCTCAAATATATTTGCATTTCACAAGTCTCATCAAGAAACCAAGCTCAACTAACCCTGCCTTTTGTTATTAATGCTTGCGATCAAATTTTATTTCCTTAATAAACATTTCATTGTACTTTCCTGAATTTTTATTCACATTTCTTCATGTAGTGCCTACTTTTCTTATTATATCTCATCTCATATGTTTCTTTCACTCATTCAAAAAATATTTATTCTATGGACAGTCCCAAGCCCTGGTCATAGCAAGCAAACAAGACAGACTCCCTGCTTTCAGGAAGGTTATGCTCTAGATGTCAGAGGCAGATAATAACCAAGTAAAATAACTAAGATAAGGGCAGATGATGGATGTAATGGCAAAAGTAAAACAGTGACAAATAATGACTTGGGATGAATTATAGTCATGCACCACAAAACATTTCTGTCAATGATGGTGGTCCCATAAGATTATAATTCCGTATTTTTACTATACCTTTTCCATGTTTAGATACACAAATATCATTGTGTTAGAGTTGCTTACAGTATTCAATACAGTAGCATGTGGTTTGTAGCCTAGGAGTGATAGGCTATACTGTAAAGCTTAGCTGTGTAGTAGGTAGGCAACACCATCTAGATTTGTATAAGTACACTGTATTGTTTTCACACTTTGACAAAATCACCTAACAGCACATTTCTCAGAACATATCCCCATCATTAAGCAATGCATGTCTTAGAAAAGAAGGCTGGGGTAGGTATGTTAGGAAGAGACCAATGTGGGTGGAGGAGCCAGCCATACAGAGATATAGAAATGATGAGAACTACTAGGCAAGAGAGATGTCAAGATTTCCACAAAGATAAAAAAGCTCAGTATGGTCAGAGCAAGTACTAGATACAGTCAGAGGGTCAGGGAGGGGCCAAATTCCCCAAAGCAAGAAAGCCATGATAAAAAGCATGGATTTTAATGCACATCAGCAGTGCAGATGGTGAGTGAGTGAGTGAGTGAGAGAGAGACTGATTGATTCAGAATATGTTTTGGAATTATACTGAAAAGACTTTAAGGATTTGATGGGTGATATAAGGATATAAGAGAGGAATCAAGATTGACTTCTCACTCTTTGGCTAGGGAAACATGGTGGAGGTTGGCACCACTTGCTAAAATGGGAAAGCCTTCTTTAAAATTTAAAATTCTTTGACCATGACTATTATGTCCTGATTCTTTTTTGATATAACAAGACTGGCATATTATAAAAAGCTATCAATGAACATCATTGTCCCTGTTCATGCTCTTGAGGATTTTGACACTGTAGCCAGCAATAGACTTCACTCTTTATGTAGACCCTTGTGGAAGGGTGTGGAAGATTCTTGGAATGGATATCTGTGAGATATGATATTGGTAATGAATCATATGATATCACTAGCTCTGTACAATAAGGATATAAAGATATTTCCATTTTTTTGCTTTGATCCATAAATGGTAAATAATTGATGAATAAACCAAGGAATAAATTATAGATAAGAAATATGCAATTAGTCACTGTAAGCACTGAGGTTATGTAATAGGAGCCCACCTTTGGTTTAGAAGCACCACCTAAATCCTTTTAGATGTAGTGAGCACCACGGACATTATAGTATCATAACGAAGGAACATTATAAGAAGGCATAAGACACATGTACCACGTAACTCTGCGAAGTAGAAAATCATCTGTGGAAAAATCTTCAGTGTTTTGTAGCCACAATTCTAAGACTGACAGCACTCTGAAGCTACTATTCACATCAACTATCTGCAGTTCCTCAAGTCTACTTAATTGTAGCTTCCAGTGCCCTTGTTACTTGACTGCCCTACTCCAAATTCCTCAAAGACCCTTGGCTCTTTGCCTTTTAAACTCTGCTCTATATTTTGGATCTTTTTGAAAATCAGTCCAGCATTTAAGATGAAATATTCAGGGTGAAGAAGACAGAGGTGAGCAAATGACCTGACCCCACCATAAAGCAAACTCAAGAAAAGCAAAATGTGTAGCTGAAAAAAGTAAACTTATGCTCTAATCAGAAAAAAAGGTGGGTTTCTGTGTGTGTGTTGTGTGTGCATGTTTTAAACCCAATGAGATTTGCAAATATTTTCTTCAACTATCACTCTACCTATTTCTCAACTGCAGGGTGTCCCAAAAGTTACCATACATATAGAAAAAATTGGAAATTGTAGTTACGTGTACCTTTAGTTACAAAATATTCATTACAAAATGTTTCCTTTAGGAAAAATATTGGAATATTTTATAAATAAAGGTAGATGTAGCTATAATTTACCATTTTCTCTATGTAAGATGACTTTCCCCTATAGTATTTCAATCTAGCATGTTAGCTCAAGTTCTACAAAGTAGGTGCAGTGTCGGCACCTGAACAAGAGGGTGATGCAGAATAACCTTTAACATTGTATTTTAATTATGAATCAGAGTCCTCTTTGATGCATTGTGTGTTCTCCTTTATCTTAGAGGGTGATGTGCAACCACCTTCAGCAAATTGTTGGAGTGCAGCCATTCTGCCTGAAGCTAGTATGTAGGACTCCAGTGAGCTGAACTCCAGTGGGCTGAGCCAATCATGGAGGAATGACAGGTGAGTGAGTGTTCCACAGGTGAAGGAACAAAAGCACAACCATCACAAAGAAGGGCAGGAAAACGATAATGCAAGTGAGATGATGCAAGAGCATCCCTGGGAATAATATCAAGATGTAACGACTGCATATTAGTATGTGATGTTTTAAACTGAAATATTTGAGCAACATTACTCTTTTATTTTAATCTTTTAAAATTAATCACTGTGCCAATTGTGGCAGCATGGTGTAATGAGGGAATTGAACCCAAGCTATAGGTTCCTATTCTGATTTTACCATTAACTATATGAGTTATCTTGGTGAAGTCATTTTGTCAGCTTGCAGTCTGCCCTCAGTTCTTTTTTATTTTTATTTAATTTTTTTGTGCGATGGAATTTCGCTCTGTTGCCTGGGCTAGAGTGCCGTGAGGTCAGCCAAGCTCACAGCAACCTCAAACTCCTGGGCTCAAGAGATCCTCCTGTCTCAGCCTCCTCAGTAGCTGGGACTACCGGCATGTGCCACCACACCTGGATAATTTTTCTATTTTTAGTAGAGATGGGATCTTGCTCTTGCTCAGGCTGGTCTCAAACTCCTGAGCTCAAGCGATCCCCCCACCTCGGCCTCCCAGAGTGCTAGGATTACAGGTGTGAGCCACCACACCTGGCCTGCCCTTGGTTCTTGGTGTGTCCTTAGCTGAAAAATGACCAGAAACACCAAAGTGTCAAGTCCAGACTGTTATCCTGGTCCTCTGACTCCTTGCTTGGAAAAATCACCAGCAGAGGCAATGCCATGGAGTAACCTCAGGCAGGAAGCCGTTTCACACAAGCAACTCTCCACAAGTGGAGAGAGACAGAACAACTCAAGGACTGATCCACTCTCTCTGACTCACTCAGTCTCTGACTTATCAGATTGTTTCCTTTAATTAGCCCTGTCTGGAGGAAGCCTTTGGGGAGGTGTGGGTTGTTATCAAATGATCAACAGGTGTTCTCAAAATTCTGTCTGCATATGCAAATGGCCTCTAAGAAAGCTCATCTTTGTGTGTGTGGGGGTAGTGAACCACAATGTAGATTCAAGCTAATGGCAAAATAATTACCCTTAGGTTACTCTAGGTCACTTTCTAAATCCTATTATTCCTGAGCTGGGGAATTCCCAGATTGATAAAGCATTTCCTCCTTCCCCAGGTGTAGCAGTTGCTTGGGATAGGATTAAGGGTGGGGCAGCACCAAAATGGAGTGCCTGCCCTTATCTTTCCCTAACGAGTTACAGTTGTCTGTATTAGTCATTAGGAGAAATGGGCTCCATGCTCTGATATTATATTACTATGGACATATATAATAATTTAGGATTAAGAGGGAATATTTATTGAGTTCTTACTTTGTTTTTTTTTTTTTTAAAGGCTGGTCAAGTGAAGCAGTGGGAGCGGAGAAGGAATGAGTTCTTACTTTGGATCATGAGTACGTATCATACCATTTAACCCTCATCACAACTCCATGGACAGGTACTATTATTATCCACATTTGACAGAGGAGAAAAGCAAGGCCAAGAGAGGTTACATAACTTGATCAAAGTCACCTAACTAGATAATTGCTGAGCTAGCACCTGGTTGTACGTGTATCTAATTTCAAAGCAAAAATTTTAGCTCTGCATGCTGTTTAAAATTGTAGTTCCAAGTATACCATCAAGTAGTCCTTAAAATGTAAAGCTATAAAGTCCTGCCAACAGTATTAAACTGTGATAATGCACATAAAACATGGATTTTCATGCCCATGAGATAGACTGTAGTCCCAGCACTGTGCTTTACTGAAGACTTTAATCAGTATGGCTACTTTTCCCACTCAAATCATTTGACTTCACAGCAATTGTTGAGTGTATGTACCAACTCATCTTGGGGTTGCAAATTCTTAATTTGAATCACTAATAGCCGTGTTTGTAGGGGTGGGGAAGAATACCATTCTAACTTAATTTGGAAGATTTTAAGTTGAGGTGAATTATGAAATACTTTAGTCTTAATCACTGTGCTGTTCCTATTGTTAGCAGCTGGGAAGATGGTATTACTACTAATAAAAATATCCAGAATGCCAAATTTTTCAACATTTCTCAGCTGTCAACTCATTGTTCCCAAAGAGTAAATAGGGAAAAATTCCATTGGGGCTAAGCAACAAATGGCATTTAAGAGGTAGGGGATGTTCTCCACTTCCCATCTTTGTTCTTGAGATGGCATCATGTTCATACCAGTTTCAGTGCTTGAAATTGAGAAACTACCTGAATAGCATTTGGAATATACAACAAACTTTACTGATGTTTGCTGAGATAGAAGAAGATAGTATAGCATATATGCAAACAATGTAATGTTGAAGTTTAGACATTGGTGTTTTTGTTTTTATGTCTTGGGTCATTCTGTCATGTTGCTTGGTGATCCCTCTCTCTTCCTGAAGGTTTCAGTTTCCTCATCTCAGGAGCAAAAGCTCTTATTCTTTTCTTATGCGGAACAGTTTCAGTTGGCTTTAGCTCTGTTTGGCATGGCCACTGAGTAAGGTTTGCATTTCCTTTAAAGGCCTGACTAAGCTCTTGGACAAGTCGGCATACTCTTTCAAGGTTCTCTGACCATAATTTCTTTCCACTGGCTATATAATCTTATAGTTTATGCATCCCATAAATGGTCCATTATGCCAAAAAATGATTACTGATTTAATTATAGAATGCTATGATGTATAATTTTATATTATTTAGAATATTCTAATTAAATGTATCTAATTGTGTTGCCGTAATTGTAATATTTCTCACCCCAACAACAACAAAACACTTGCTATGTAGATTTAGAATATGAGAAATAATCAATGAGAAAATAAATAGACATGGAGGTATTATTTATTCATCCAGTTCAGTTTTTCCAGGTATACCAAAAGGCAAGGGCACCAGAGAAAGGTCTGTAGCTTTCTTCACCAGATCTTTTATTCTTTACAGAAATTATGCATGGAAGAGAATTTCAAAAATGTGTTGCATAACATTTTTTCTCTTTTTAAAAATTATAATTGTTAGAAATTATTGGGGACAGAGAATGGAAGGCTATACTATAAATGAAGATAGCATGTGTAATTATGTTAATAAAACATCTGCTACAGAGAATCTACTCTGACCAAGTTTTCTAATCTTCCCAAATTAACAAAATGGCAGTGTATTATTATAATTATCTATTGCTGTATGACAAATCACCACACAACTTAGTATCTTAACACAATAATAATTCTTTAATATCTCTCATGGTCTTGATGGATCAGAAATTAAAGATCTGCTTGGCTGGGTGGTCTGGCTTAGAGTCTCTCATGAGGTTGCAATAAGATGGTTGTGTGAAAGTTTATTTCTTCATTCTCCTACTTGGTGCCTTGTCTGGGAAGATCCAAGTAGTTTCAGGTGGTCTTTCCACATGGTTTCTCTTGCCTGATAGACTCAGGGGAACTTGGCTCAGGAAGTGAAAGATTGACATCGCCAAAGGAGAGAGCCAGGTGAAAGCTATATCACCTTTATGACCTACCCTTAAGATTCAAGTGTAAAGCCAATCAGAAACTCCTGCCCAGATCCAAGAGGAGGATAGCTAGATGACCTCTTTATTGGAATCAAGATATTAGAAGAGCACGTGGGACCAGAAATATTGTTGTGGAAAATGTAATTAGTCATAGGTAGATATTATCTCCAACTTAAAGATAAGCAAACCTAGACTCAGTGAGCTTGGGACTCAGAGTTACCTAGTAATATTCATTCCAAGGTCCCTGGGGCTGGCAGTGCCATACTTTGTGTCTGTCAGTAGTGCTTTGGCCTATACTCGATGCATCACTGAAATCCTTTTCTCACAAGAACCACACCAAATGGCATAAAAACTTCCCCCATCTTTAACCTTACAAAAGGACACCTTTGAAATATCCAAGTGACTTCACTTTTACCTCTCTTTCCTTTATCTGAGTTAGCAGCCTTATTTCATCATCTTCCTGCTTGTTAGGGTGATGGAGAGTAGAGTTCTGTTGCTTTCTTAAAAATTTTAACTTCTTACTTGTACTCACAAATTTGCATTGACAGTATGCACAACAGGCTTATGTAGAAGGATTATATGATGTGTCATCATTGCTTAATAAAGGATGGAAATGCTCCTGGATGAAATTGAAGTAAAAACAGAATATAGAAGAGAAAATGAGAGTCTAATAAGAAACAAAGACACATTTTTAAGGGATGAAAAATTCTACCTTACATGATTATGTTTTATTTTAATCTGAAAGAAATTACAAAGCTAATACTTTCTGAAAATAGATCTTTTAGCAGTATTCTCGTGAAATTTGCCAAGCTATTTGTTTTATTTTTAAAAGCATTTGTACCTTCCCAAACTAAACAAAGTATTTCAAAGATTATGTGGACATTTTAAAACATTGTACCTAAAAATAGAAAAGAATAATGAAAATCAAGAATTGATTCCAATGAATATAGAATTCAAATAACATTCAAATATTATTTTAATCTATGAGTTTATGCTACTTCTTCATAGCTTAAAAATAATATCTGTTGAGACTCTGTCTTGAAAAAAAATAATGATATTTGTTGATGATTTCTACCTAAAAGTGAGCTTTGTAATATTGCTTTCTTCCCCAAGTTGAGTTGAGTGCTTGTTTCTGCGTTGATAATGAGTTAGAGGAATAAATTCTGCTCTTTTTCAGAAGTTCCATCAGAGTGGAAGACATTTAGGAGCTACAGAAAAGTCTTATTAATTTATAGGTATTGGTTTCTTCTATGATCCAAAGTAATGAAATTTTCAGAAAACAACAGATTATTTGTGCAGAGTTAAATAACTGTAATTGCTGGGAAAGGAGAATGACATTGAAGACACAGCCAACACCTGAGTCTTGAGAAGTTTACCACTGAACTGAGCCACAAGATAAACCTTTATCAACTTACTATAACAGCTACACAAATCCCTGCTCTCTGCCTCCTGCTATAAACAGGATCTCTCTAACCTCCTTCCTAAAGTCAACCCCTTTACCTTTGTTCTGAGAACTTAAGAGGATATCTAGAACACATGGAAGAATATATATTGGAGTATGTGTATCCAATGTGCTCTATGAATTCATAACACTTTAAATAAGTGTTGTCTCGTAGATAGATAATCCACAGTGACACTACATATTGTTATTTTTCTCAATTCATATTACTATATTAGATATTATTTCTGAGACTAATGCGATGTACCAGCTTAAATGGAAACTGTACCTCTGCCTTTATTTGCTAATTCTGGTTGTTGTTATTATTATCTGGAGTCTGAGAAATCCCTTCCCATATCAGGTGAGCTGCATAAATAAAATGGTATTTAGTATACGTAGAGTGTGTTATGTGTGCACAATAATGTGTGCACAATAATAAGTACTTTCCTGGTATTATGCCACATAAACTTGCCACTAACCCTGTACAGTACATACTATTACTTTCCCTATTCTACCAATGCAGAAATGGAGGCACAAAGAGGTTAAGTAATTTTCGGAGCATGAAGCTAGTGGTAGCCAGTATTTGAAACCAGCTATTTCAGAACTCATGCTCTTAATTATTATTCTAAACTGTATGCTAAATAATAAAGATGTAAACAAAGTCAAGATAGCATGAGAAAAACAATTATTGAATATTATCAAGATATCCATAAGAGGTAAAAGCAAGATATCTTTAAGAGGTAAAGAATTCATTTTACAAGTTCCCTAAACATTTTATTTTATGTATTCTATTACTTCTAACTCAGGATTTACCAGGTATTATGGATTTCATATTTACTTTTTTAAGTAAAATAAAATTAAGATAAACTATAATGTGATAATATGGGCTCTGCATAATCTCTTTGACCATAGTTTTACATTTTTTGATCAATTTAGTGTATGCTAACAGATTAGGCACACACTGAACCATGTTAATAGAACTAAATTAATGTTGCCCAACATCACTAGGCATTCATTAAGTTCAGTTTTTAAATGAACTTATTACAAAGTAGGTATAGATGCTGCCTTTGTGTTTCTAGGTCAAAAAGAAAAGTATAATTATAATGCTTGAAGCACTTTGAAAATTCAAAACTGCCCAATGGAATATATTAATATTATAGTTTTATTTTGTGGAGAAATGTTCTTGAACTCATAAGCCAACATTATTAAATAATGGTAGCATAGATTTTTTGTTATGAATGGAAAATATGGTGGCAGATATATAAATTTATAGTAGCTTAATCTCATTTATAACAGCAAAAAACTTTAAGGTACTTGCATACTATAAGCAAAAAATCAATATTCAGGGCTTGGTTTGAGAATTTGGTTTGAGTCCTATGAAGTATTTTATCCTAATGATAAGAATTAATGTTTGTGCAAATATTCAACTTAGTTGTACTGAAATTTTTTCATGAGGGAAAATGATTCAGCCCCATCCCCATTCAGCCGCGTATCAGATTTTTATTTAGTTATTCTTAGAGAAAGAGTCATTTCACAAATAATTTATTTTTGTGTATTTTGTTCTTATGTCATGATTATCTTTTGAGACTGCATATTGAAGTAATGGGTAGAATGGATGGGTCAAGGATTTGAGACGTAAGGGTGGATATCTATTGAGTTTGAATTACTGGTAGTGACATGGTTAGGTCTATGCTTTAACTTGGGCATTCCAGGTATAGTAAGGAGGTTATAGATAAGAGAAGACAAGAATGGAGTCAGGAAGAGCAATTAAGCCTCTTTCCCAATAACCTAGGACAGAAATGTGATGACGTTAAGTAGGGATTGCAGAGAATAGATGAGTTTAAGAAAGAAAACAGACACAAAAGAATAGGAAGCATAAAGCAATACAGTAATGAGAATTATACAGATATGAAGAGAAGAAATTTGCCTGTCCCACATTCATTTGTTTTTCTTTCAAAAGCGGTAGCTCATGTTATTCATGAGAAACCAGTGCTTCCCCTGTCCGGGTGGACAAGTTTCAGTTTGGCTCTGAAGGTCAGCATATGACTCAGGCAGGCCTAATATATCATGAGCTAAACTGGATGGACTAGTGACAATACTTATTCTCAGAAACTTTCTTCTGTCTTACTGGTGGACTGGAAGCTGAAAGCTGGTATAGCAGCATGTGGAACTGCTGTGGACCATGATGTGGAAAATGCCTGCCAAATTGTAATATGGAGAGAGCTACAATAAGCACTGATGGCATAGTTTTAGCTCCTGGATCCAGCCCTTTCTGAAAGCATTATGCTAAGTACATTCCTTTTCTTGTTTATTTTATTTTTTTAAATTTTCTTAAGATAGTTTGAATTGAGCTTTCATCACTTGCAATAGAAAGAATCCCAAATATTCCCTGAGGCTTGTAGACTTTAATTATTTGCAAAATTGCTTATGTAAAGCATTATGTGAAATATAATAAAATGTAGGGCAAACATCTATAGATTTTGATAAGTCTGAGTTTTCACTTTTGAAATATTGCAATGTACATTATTTCCTTCAAATTTTGCTTAATGGCTCATAAAATGTGATGTGAAGTTTCTTGTAAGAACTGCCTTGGTGTTTGACATAGTGTTTATCACATTGTATATATCTCAATTATAAACATTTTGGTCAAGTAACTTTGTAGTCTTAATGATTTTAAAGCTCTGCATTCACACAAAACATTATAAAATTAATAATGATGAGAATCACTGGAATTATCACGAGTTATATTAATTATTATAATTAGATAAATACAATGCACATTAAAAAAATGAACTGAGAAATACTAACCAGTAATAACCAGTAATGCTATTTTATTGTCTTAGAAGATAGAGGTATTCCAGCCATCACAATTGTTTGAGATGTGATGCAACCAAGTAAAATGTTTCTTTTGTGTTTGACTAAAAGCCAGGAGACCACTTGAAAATGGCTCCCTATAATCTTGATATTTTCTTCATATTTTCATGTATAGAAAAGTAAATATGTGCTATGTTAATAATTTATAACTGAAGAGGGTATTAATATGTTTCAACACTGAAGATTTTCCTTACTTATAGTTATTACTTATTTAATCAAATAGTTTGTGAACATAAAATTTGTTTTAAAAAAGCAATATTTGAAAAATGAAGCCAAATTAGATATTTATTCTAAGTTCAATGGCTACATTGTTTATAATTTGAACTAAACACTACATCAAAGAAATAATTTATAATTAAATATTTAACCAGTGTACAAAATCCTCAATAATAATCAGTATTTCCTTTTATAAATTATCTTATTTTTATCAAAGAGTAAAGGCAACATAAGCCAATCAGAATTCAAATATAGAATAAAAAATATTTTGAGTCTTTCATTTTTTATTGATAGTTTTCTACTCTAGCAATTCTGATAACTTATATATCAATAAGCAATTGCCCTTGAACTATTATATTTTTATTATTGTTCTATTTTTATCTGTGTTATTGGTCTTATTTCTATTGATTTCAAGGTGATTTTTACATATTATGAAAACTAGATATTTGCTTTATCTTTTGACTTTGAGTTTTACAATGCAGAGTTTTTTAAAAAAATTTATGTAGAATAAATAATCTTTAACTTTATGGCTTTTGCATACTCTTTCATACTTACAGAAGACTTTCTTTTACTAAAATCATTACAATTTCCACCCAAATTTTTGTTAGCTTGGTTCCATTTTAATTTATTTGCTCATATCTTTGATCCATCTGGATTTGTCTGTGTGTGTGTGTGTTTGATGTTTGTGTTTGTAAGATATGAGGTTTCAATTCCAGTTTGTTTTATTCTAAGTTGCTACCCAGTTTTTCTAGTATCATTTGTTGATAATCTGTCTTTTCCCTTCTTATTTGAAATGCCATCTCTTCTGTCCTGTGAGCATGTACACACACATACACACACACCCACATACATGCTCCAAGAGCAGAGACAGGTTTGTCTGTTTTGTTTATGCTTTAACAATAGCATTCAGAATAGAACAGTGCCTGGCTCATAGAAGATACTCAACGAATATTTGTTGAATGAACATGTGGTGCTTCTCTAGTATAGCATTTAACTTGATATATTCAATTCCCTTAAACTTCCTCCTATGTTCCAGAATTTTTCCAAATGCAGATTCATGTTATAACAGTAAAACACAATTAATAGAGTGAGTTGACATTCTGGACCTCCAAATAGTTGCTCTTAAGTCTACCTTTGGGTTTTCTTTGTATTATTTCCTCTGCTGAAATATGCTTCTCATATTTTCCATAATTTTAAAAATTTGGAAGCTCAAAGGCAATCCTTTGGAAAGGTGTCCTTCAATCTCCTGAATTCAGTATACAAAAACAAATGACATTTACATGTATCATGAGATATTCATCCTCAGCGAGATGAGGACTGTGGGCAGCTCCCAGTGTAGTGGTTGTAACTCAACCCCTTTCATTCCCATTAAAATTAGCATTTTGAAAATGAATTTCATATACCTATACCTTGAGATCTGTCCACATTTTTATTAAAAATAAAATAATAAATCTTTGATATTTCATCATTAGAATCAAATGGAACAAAGCATACTTGGCAAGAGAATGAGAGATAATTGTGAATACAGTCATGGTAATTGATTGGCCACTCTTTAATAGGGAGTCTAGCATTCCCCTTGGAGAGGATATAGAAGCTAAGAGGAGTAACTGTGCATTCCGATTAAGTATTTATTGACATCTCATTTAATTCCCACAACAATCCTCACAGGCCAAGAAAGATTAAATTCCCCAAGGTCGTTCATCTTGAAAAGAGTGGAGTCAAGAACTGTAGGTTTGTCTGATTGGAAAGACCAAGCTCTTACCTCCTGGGCTACCCTGATAAGACTCTTCATATATTGGTGATATTTCTGAAGGTTCCATCTTTTTTAACTGACAACATTGTTCTCTCACTCAGGTAACAGGAAAAGCTCTGAAAAAGAGAGTGGCTGGAGCTGGGACATAGGTTGGAAGTTGATAGGATGCATTACTGAAGAGGTATACCAAATAAAAAATAATTTAATTATTTTGTGATGTAAACCTTAAATGTAGAAAATGTCCAGTCGTCTGCACAATGATTTTTATCTGTATTTCTTTGAAAGTACACAGGGTTTGGGCCAATGTAGAAAACTCATTTTAATTCTTGGACATGTCAGGAAGGTTCCAAAGGCAATACCCTTTCCTTGCTCTGAGTGTAGCAGTGCTCCTCAGAGCCACAGCACATGAGAATTGTGAAATTACAGGTTCAACTGGCTGTGAGAACAGAATGCACAAAGGATTAGGAAGCAATAGTGAAGCAAGGCTGGTGAACCAAATATGACCAAATAGCCATATTTAGGATCTACATATCTCCATTAATTTTTCTGAGAATACGTAGGTGTTTTCCAAGCAAATTGTAGTAAGATTAAGCACAACTTTTAACAAAAGACTATTATTGAAATGGAAAGAAATTCAGAGTTGAATTTCATTATATATAAAAGGGTCTTCATTAAGTGAACTATACATTTCCAACTTCATAGATTTTTAAAAATCAAAGTCTTCAAATGAATAGAACTCATTTATTCAGCATCTGTACTGCCTTGAATAGCTGTAATGTGTATTTATTGTTTGTTCTATACAATTTCCTTCCATGTCACAATAAAAGGAGCTCTTTGAAAAATCTACTATAAATGACCCTTGATGATCACATAACCAAAACATCCCTTTTCAAATATCTTGTAGTATGCACATTATCTTCAGATATATCTATTCAAAGTTATGAGAATACCTTTTCCTTTTACTTCATTCTGTTTCTATGAAAACATTTCATCACCAGGCAGCATATTCACATTTATCAGTAATTACTTGTATACTGTCCAATTTGCATCCTGTGAAGGCTTATGGGAGAATAATTGCAGCACTATGTCAAGAGAAGGGTTTAGCCAATATTAGCTTATAAAATTCAAACATTCTCCCACTCTACAAATGACCCTGAAATTCTTCTTGACTTTAAAATGTCTAATTATATCACTGACTTTCTATACAGTCACTTTGAGTGAAAATTATTCACTTTTTTGATCCAGCCTCTCATAATTATTCCATTTTCATACCTGCCCTCCCTTCATTCTTCACCTAACCTCTTCCTTGCTGTTGCTGTGATATCCTTGGTAACTTGAAGAAAACAGGCCAGCCATTCAGAGATTCATGAGCAAAAGGAACTTCATTCGCTCTTTTGCTATTTTATTTTCATTGAATTGTGTTCTTATTGTGTTAGAAGAATATTATTCAGACTAAGGAATATAGTCACAATAAACTTTCTTTTTTCTTTGGTGTGAAGCATCGTTTAGATGTTTAATCACCTGAAAGAGCCATTTACTGCTTTATGTATACCTTCCCTATGACAATAATCCTTTAATTATTAATTGAATTCATAATTCTGTACTTAAACGTGGCTTTGTGTTGGACTGCACCAAATATTATGGAGTATCCATTTTTTAATCTCAAATAATTATGCATAAATTTCTGCTGTTTCTTTAAATAATTTTAGAATCATGTTAGATTGGGTACTCAGTATTCTTGATGGGTGATCGGTAATTTCTATGGATTGCTAAATTTATTTCCTAGAATTTAATTTGTAATCTAAAATTACCTTTTCAAAATCATATAGAAATTATACCTTGCTTTATGTTATAGGCTGTTAGACTGTCTTCAGGGCCAAATAAAAAGTGCCCTCTTTCTTGGTGAATTTGGGGGGAAAATTGAGAAATAAGAAAAACAAGTTAGCAAATGGATTATCCAAACATCAAAGTAATTGCCAATAAAGGCAGGTTGAAGGACATTAAGTTGAGAGCCACCATGACCCTGTCCACACTATCTCTTCCCCCCATTATGCTAATTCACAGACAAATTTGAGTCTACAGAACAGAAGCACCAGTCCATGTCATTACATTTTGTACAAAGTGGAGAGAAAGAGAATAAAAGGAAATCTCTGTGCTCAGAAATTTTGACAGCTTTTCTCTCAGAAGAGAAACATGGACCAATATCTATTACCTCTGATCAATTAACCTCTTATGCAATCTCCGGGAGAGGAACAAGTTGTAGAATTGGAGGCTGGGAGTGGTTAAGGAAGATCACATCTCAAGGAAACAAAAATCTTTTTTTAAGCAGAGTATTTCCCTTTAACAAAGACTCATTTTAGAAAGATTTTAGTGAATTAATGTTGGGCACTTACAGTACATAATAAATGTAGAGTGTAAAATCTTTCATGTTTATGTGTGTTTTCAATGGATTGGCTCATGGGGAATCTAATAAATGGTCTCTAAAGTTGGCCTTCTGTGAAGTGAGGCTGTTTTTATCCATAGTGGAACCATTGCTTCTGGTTTTTTTCAGACTCTGTTGTTCCCATGATAGCAGCATAAAAGATGTTCTATGCTGTATATGTAAATAGGGGTTTTAGCCCTTTAAGTATCATTTCAACTTGAATTTAATACAGATTTTTCTTCAGTAGTATTTTTAAACACAAATCAATCATTGATTGACTTGAAAATTACATCTCTTGCCTTTAAAACATATCTTCATTATGCTTATATAATTCCAAGGAGAAATAGATGAGTCTCCCACAGAGTGATTATGAGTCAGGGTTTGGAGACCAAATGTCTGAATTTCTCTGATAATTAAAAAAGTATTTCTCTCTTTGGAAAACAACGGGCAGAGGCTCATTTGAACTTCCTGGAGCTTCCAGTATCTCTCTCTCTCTCTCTCTCTCTCTCTCTCTCTCTCTCTCTCTCTCTCTCTCTCTCATATCACAACTGTAGTGTGATGTAGACTGTGTGCAAAGGGCAGTAGAGAAGGATGTGCATTTGTTATAGACATGACATGTTTGTGTCAAAAATCATTTTAAATGCTTCCACAAAGGATGCTATTATAAGAAAACAATTTCAAGGTAGTGAATGAAGTTCAGCGATGCTACAGCAAGAGTGGAAGTAGGAAGTTAGGAACTGAAGCTACATCTTCCCTGTTCTTTGGAGCCTCGTGACCAGGCTCTTTCCTTCTGTATTATCTCCTTTTGCCCTCTCTTACCTCTCTGCAGTTAGATTTTTACTGCTTCCCCAGAACTTCAGCTTGTCTGTGGCATTGGCTAGCCATGGCTCTGACTTTGGCTCTGACTACAAGACTGTTCAGTTAAGGATATGCCATTATAGAAACACTTAATTTTTAGTATCCTAATTCCACATTTCTGGGAGGGTTAATCTGCCTGAGATCTTTAGAGATTGATCACAGGCCCACACCAATCAGCTTTTATCAGGTTGGTTGAGGTCACTTGGTACCCAGGCTGTTTGTTTTAACAGCTTTGGGTGATAAACTTTCTTTGAGGACAGGGTAGGTCAGAAGGTTAATCAACATGTCTGCCACAGAATTTGTCCCAGGTCTGGCGTCATTTTTTTACAGACTTAATTCTCTCCAGAACTGATTCAGTGTTTTGCCTGGTGAGGCAGTTCCCTCTCCTCCCCTTGCCATCATTTTATCCTGAGAACAGTGAGAATACTCATGACTCACTTACATTTATGTGGTACTAATAGCATTTAAAATTGTTTTTCATCCAAGTTATCTTTATGTAGTGTTTGAGGCTTTCAAATTACTTCAAGTGGATTATTTAATTTGATTCTTACAAACAAATCCTCCAAGAATCAATGACTCACATCTTAAATGTAGGTGTAGGGAAAGAGCGGAGTTGATATTCTTTCTTTAATTGTCCAGTGAAGTCCTACATGATCCTACAAGAACACTATCTAGTATCTGGTGCCTTTTTGTAATACGTGATCCTCCGGAAATCCTCTTTACTCCTTTTCCCTTCACTTTAATTATGCTTGTTTACCTGTCCTTTCACGAGAGGATTTGTCTGATATTTTTAACTGCTATAAAATTAGGAAATTATGCTTATAAAAATACAAGCAAAGATCTATGACTCCTACTTGTGCGTTTCCATATACTAATCTGAAAGGGGTTTCCCTCCTTCCATCATGTTCTGTTACACGGATAGATACTGGGTACATGGTGCCTCTAGAAATGGCTTCACCTCAAATGGCAACAATTGTACAGGGCAATGGTGCCTACTCGCTTCTAAAGGCTGGGGGTATTAAAACAAAGTAGGTTTGGGACAGTTAGTGGCTAATAGCCCTCTGTTGGCTTAAAAAATGTTGAGTTTTTAACAGTTTCTAAAAACCTGGGTGCAGATTTACTCAGCACTTTTATGCACTGTGAAAATCCCATTTTGAAAGGAAACAAAATTGCGTGCTAAATTTTTATCTGTTCCATTGTTTTTTCCCTCACTAACTTCTTTCAGGTTATTAAAGGCATATCCTATATCTCCCATTTGGAAAAGGAATCTATCAAATGGTTAGAAGAACCAAGAATAAAACCAATCATAGGAAGACTGAAAATGCAGAAGCTAAACATAGTTAGCTAGATCTCAACCCCAGGGAAACAATAATGGCACAATAGTTAATTTAGTGCTGGCCTTCATAAAAATATGCTATTAGGGTTATTTTCCTATTTTCCTATGCATGCATATGTGAAAATGCATTCATGATTATAAGAGAATATGTATTTTGGAACACACATCAAGTTCCTTTTTCCCCAGAACCTATAAAAATGCCTTCACTGTAAAAATAATTTTAACTTTTTTAGTGCAATCTATAAATGTGGCCTTTGGGCCTAGTGTTTATGGCAGATGGAATGGCTCTATTTGGATTAGCTAAGAAGACATCAATGTTCTGTAGGTATTGACATAGCAGCTATAAGCTTCCATCTGGCCTTATGCCTGCACAGCAAGGATGATTTAGCATAAAATTTGAAAACATATCTTAATGTGTAGCTGTGCAGAGATTCCTCATTGATATAATAGTTTATTCCTTAGAAATTCTTGCTAAAAATAAGTTACATTTACATACACATATACAGCTATGTCTATGCACATGTATATGTGTATATATGCCTACATTATATATATATAAAATATTTTAGAGTTGGCCTTAATTGCTTTATTTCATTTCCTTTTCATATATCCTGAAAGCTGTATCTGTTACTTTCTTCTTGATGTCTCAGGTCTTCTTTAAGTGAATTTAATATTCAATCTTAAATGATCTTCTATTACTAAACAGATTATTAATAAATTATTCTAATAGTTTTTTCTTAGTATTACAGTAGTTTTATTTCTAGTATAACACATTGCTATACAGACAAATGTATTTTCATTTTGTTATTTTTGTATCTCATTTATTGTATTTATTGAACATTTTTCTGACTCAATTAAACCTAATTTCCCTCCCTGCTGATATCAAACCAGCCCAATCTAGCATAACTTATCTATCTAGTAAATATCATTCTTCAAGGATTTGATTGGAAAAGACTACCTTCAATATATTTCCAAACCTGGATACCTTCAAAAGAAAATATTGCTGTATGACTAAATAACTTTGTTCATTTGGAGATATTAACTGCAATTAGTTTCTTAGACTATAAATCATTATAAAGTAGAAAAATTTAGGCTAAAATTTAAGCCCTCAGTTAATTGCCTCAGTTTCCTTATCTGTGAAAGCAAATAAATCCACAGAGGCAATGAACTGTTAGACATAAGAAAATGCAAACTAGGCTGGGCGCGGTGGCTCACGCCTGTAATCCTAGCACCCTGGGAGGCCGAGGCGGGTGGATAGCTCAAGGTCAGGAGTTCGAGACCAACCTGAGCAAGAACAAGACCTCGTCTCTACTAATAATAGAAAGAAATTAATTGGCAAACTAAATATATATAGAAAAAATTAGCCGGGCATGGTGGCGCATGCCTGTAGTCCCAGCTACTTGGGAGTCTGAGACAGAAGGATCCCTTCAGCCCAGGAGTTTTAGGTTGCTGTGAGCTAGGTTGATGCCACGGCACTCTAGCCCGGGGAACATAGTGAGACTCTGTCTCAAAAAAAAAAGAAAGAAAATGCAAACTTAAATTGGCCTGGTGCTTGCTGAAAGAAATCATTTGCTCACTGATATCCACTTTTGTAATAAAGAATGCCACGGTGTGCACTGTATAATTTTTCTTCTATCAGCTAGATTTTGCTTAAGCATTCCCCAGTCCTCCCCACGTTGAAATATTTTGTAGCACACAACACAATTAGATACCTTGACTAGTGACAGAGAGACTCTGTATCCCTGGGAGAGGGGCCTGAGATGGACTCTGGAACAGGCTTTCATTTCAGCCCCAGAGAAAAAGCATGACTAGGACAGTAATTGCCTTGCCAGTTAATTTCACCTGCTGCTGCTTTCCAGGAGAGGGAGGAGGGGAGTTAATGTTCCCTTTTCAGTTCTTAACATTTGATAATAACTGACTTACATCAAAGATTTATTTTTTAGGGGAGAGTCCTCTTTTCTTTCTCTCCTGCCGTGTATAAAGAGATCGTATTTGTCAGAAAAAAACCAGCATGGGACCGTAAACACTTCCTCTATTGCAAACATTTTCCGAGGCTGAATTTCTGTAGCTATGATCTGCTGCAGCGATTTTGTGTGCTGAAGACCACCTTAGAAACTGTGTTTGGGAGACATTAACGAGCTTCATGTTGGCCTCAAAATGTGGCAAATATTTTTAAAAGTTTATATTATAGTATATCTGCAATAAAAGTAAATGTCCATGCAAACAAGTAGTTAATTTTGACTGTAAAGTGCTTCGTTTAAGTTGAATTTTATTTTCATCCTGCAGACTAGGTCTTGCGATTACCTTTTGAATATGTGAACTTGTATTGAGGATGAGAGGCATGAGGACATTTTTAAATTTTTATTTATAATCAAAGCTATGATCATCTCATACAGTCTCCAAAATGAGAGAAGAATGGAATGGGAAAGAGTAAAAAGAAATAATATTTTAGAGTGAGAGGTAAGTAAAAAGAGAAGTTATAAGCTTGATGACCAAATTTTCATTTCAGGTCACTTACTAGGCTACTGGGCTTTGTGGTAATTTGTTCATCCTTGTTTCATTAAATTGTAATTACTTCTGATATCTCTAGCTTTATTCCTTTGGCTAGATCCTCTATTAATTAAGCCTTAGGATCCTTTAGGAGATGAATAATTCTCCACTGGACAGTGTTAAGTTGAAGTCAAGAGGTGATAAAAGAAAATTAAGAGTAAAGTCAGAAATTATTATTTAAAATAGTTTAGGATGTAAAAATGAGAAAGGACAATGCACTTCTTTCTCCGTTATTCATTTTCCCCATCATTTTCGTTATTTCTATTCTCACTTGTCTGGGAAAATACCTATAGTCTAGCCTCTAAAGTATTTTTTCCCGTGTTTGTATGTGTGTATATGCATGCTTATATGTGTTTTATGTAGATTTTTCTATAAGCCAGATAAATTACCTCAGTGCATTAACTTAGAACATATGTACTGTCTAATTACTAACACTTTTCAGGAGATGAAATCCAACTGTCAAATAAATACCACAGTAGATAGCGTATCTAGACCTGATATCAAGCATTATGGATTACATGCTGTTGTTCTATGTGAGTGAATGTTGATTTACTTGGAAAGGTGGAATGATGATTTTTCATGATTGTTTATTTCACTTAAGGTGCTTAGTACAGAACTTAGAGGATTGGAAGTCATCTTAAAGGGATCATTCCCTCCATTTTCATGTTTGTGGTTTCTTTAGTTTTACTGAATTTCTAACCTTGAAAGGCTCTTGGCATATATCTCACTCAACTCATATTAGAAGAGAAGAATTCAAAACATGGAGCTTTAGTTACTTGCCCTAGTTGTTAGCAATCTTTTTTATTTTTCAATCTATCAAGGGGGCACAAATATTTTTGGTATACGGCTTGAGTCAGGGCTGTAAATGTGCCCATCACCTGAATAGCATTCATTGTACCTGTTGGGTAGACTTTTGCCCTCCCATTCTGCCTGCTCTCCCTGATTGATTTCCTATAACTTTTGTTTTTAGACAACTTTATTGAAGTATAATTTACATACCATGCCATTACTCCATTTTAAGTGTACAATTAAATGATTAGTAAATTTACCAAGTTGTACAGCTATTCACAAATATCAGTTTTAGGAGATTTCCTTCCCCCTATTGAGACCCCTAATGCTCAAATGGTGGTGGTGTTCCCCAGGGATTCGGGGATTGGGTGGGTAGACCCACATCTGAGGGATGTGGTGAGCATTGTGGAGGGGAGGGGCATGCTTAAAATGTAGTTGGGGATGGGAATTAGGGATTTTCTATAAATTTTACTTCTCTCTGTGTACTTGTGTGCCCATTGGTTAGTTCCAGTTTATTAGGGAGGACAAGTAGTGCTTGTTTTTCTATTCTGGAGATACTTCACTTAGCATATTGGTCTCTAATTCCTCCCAAAATGCTGAAAAAGGCATTAATTCATCCTTTTTATGGCTGAGTAGTACTCCATGGTTACATATACTACATTTTGGTAATCCACTCATGAAGTGATGATCACCTGGATTGACCCCATATCTTTTCAATTGTCAGTTGTGCTGTAATAAACATTTGAGTGCAGGGGTCTTTTTGATAAATTGATTTCTTTTCCTTTGGGTAGATATCCAGTAGTGAGATTGCTGGATCGAATTGTAGGTCTACTTTAAATTCTTTGAGAAATCTCCATACTATTTTCCATAGAGGTTGCATTAATACTAATTTGCAGTTCACCAACAATGCATAAGCATTCCTTTCTCTCTATACCTACACCAGCATCTATTGTCTTTGGATTTTTTAATAAAAGCCATTCTAACAGAAGTAAGGTGATATCTCATTGTGGTTTTAATTTGTATTTTCCTGATGATTAGTGATATTGAGCATTTTTTTTATATGTTGGCCATTTTCTATCTTCTTTTGAAAGACTTCTGTTCATGTCTTTTGCCCACTTTTTAATGGGCTTTTTTTTCTTGCTGATTTGTTTGAGTTCTATGTAGATTCTGGATACTAGCCCTTTATCAGATGTGTAGTTTGTGAATATTTTCTTCCATTCTGTAGGTCGTCTGTTTGCTCTGTTGATTATTTCCTTGGCTGTACAGAAGAGTTTTAATTTAATCGGGTCCCCTTTATTTTTGTCGTTGCTGTAATTGCCATTGTGGTCTTAGTCATAAAGTTTTTCCCTAGACTGACATCTAGAAGAATTTTTCCTGTTGGAATAATGATCCTTCCATCCTGCATTTTGGGAGGACGATATGGGCAGCTGTAACCCAATAGCTTCTGAGTTTTGGTGCAAATTATAAATTCAAAAATATTCCCTACAAATGGGAATTCCTTACTCATAGTGCAATCTAAAAATTCTTGAATGTATATAGGTGTTTAGAGCACAAAGAAGAGTTGTATTTGGAGATTCAATGCGGGGTAAAAAGGGAGGACAAAGGGAGAGCGGGGACGCAGGCCCACGAGGAGGTCAGCTGCTCCTCCCCGTGGGGCCAGGTCCCTAAGATAGGGGTCGCCACAGAGGATAAGAAAATTGATAGGAAGTAGAAAGAATAAAAGAATACACAGAGACTAAGGTATAGTTTATAGTTTGATATAAAAAGATCAGAATAATCACAGTGGGGGACTTAGGCGACTAGATCATTGTCTCCGTGCATGATCTAGCAACATGGTTAGATTCACACAGGTTTTTATAATCACAGGTCTCAATTACTAGTTGTAGGGGTTACACATTTGCATATCAGGGAATGTAGCTGCTAGGGGAACAGGATTACACAGTTAGTGGGCTAGGGTCAAAAGTCCTCTCAAGGGGCTACTATCAAGTCTTTATCTAGATGAACAAACAGGTACAAAGTCTTTTAGGGGCTAGCTTCTAAGTTCTAAGAGGTAGTCATCAATTAACAGAAGTATAATAAAAGAGGTATAGTGACTCTATATTTCTTTGATGTAGTTATTGTGGACTTAGACAGTCAGACAGGAGTGAGCAGGAAGCCTGAATTTCTACAAACGGGTTGTTTATGACAGAGAGGCATGTCTCAGAGCAAAGTATACTCATTGTCTCTGGCTCTCATCCTGTGGACTAGATATTTACCGTACCTTCCCTTTGAAGACACAGAAAGGCCCACAGTGAGATAACCAGGAAGTCCCTTGGATTGCTTCCCCACCGGAGATTTGAGAGCTCTCCCATGATAACAGCCTCTGATAAGTGAACCATTGAGTTTATACATTCTTTCAGGGCAAAAACCTGCAAACTCCTGTTTCTGTCTTTAATATAGCAACATTGGGCGATACAATAAAATAATGATCTATGAGCCATATTTCATCAATTCCTCAATCATATTTCCCAACAGCTTGTCACAGTCAACATTAACTTGGAACACCTGGCACATGCATGATATTCAGGGTAATAGAGACTGAAGTTGTTAGGCATTTAGTTTAAATTTTTACATTTCTCTATTCTGGGTCCCTCACTGTGGGAAGCTAATGGGATTCCTGAAGGTAAAACCTACAAAAAGCTGTTCTCTTCAAGACTTCACCTCCTTCACTGCCCCTCAGGAGATTTTTTAACAATTAATCTTTTAGTCAATTTAAAAGACTAATTTAGACAATTAGTCTTTTAACAATTAATCAAAATTACCATTGACTTATTCTTACCACTTAGAGCTCCAGCAGCTTCTACTCAAGCAATCTTGGCTATGATTCTCTGCATTCCCTGTCTCTCAAGATTTAAGGGTGGTGGTTTGTCCTGCAACCTCAATTATCTGATGGGCCAAATAAAATTTCTTCATTTCCATTTTTTTCAGCTATTGTTGATGTTGTAATGATACAAGTGACAACTATTAAGCTCTTTGTATATATTGGAGCCAAAATCAAAAATCTTTTCTCTTTCCTTTAAATCAACAGTCATTAAATACATATCTCATATTTCGAGTTTTAGAATGGTTGCTAGAATGCAACATCAGGATAAAATCTCTCTACTGAGATTTTGAAGAGCATGACAAATGAATCATAACAAGGTGAAAAAATAAAAATTAAGAAATAGCTAACAAATTTTAGAACATGATTTAAATTTATAAAAGGCCAGGTGTATTGGCTCATGCCTATAATCCTAGCACTTTTGGAGGCCTATATGGGAGGATTGCTTGAGGCCACTGTGAACTATGCTGGCACCATTGCATTCTACCTGGGTAACAGAGTAAGACCTTGTCTCTAGAAAAATTAAAAATAAAAATGAATTTTTGATATTTGATGGTAATTTTCTATATATATAACATACTTTCTTAATTATAAATCATTACTTCTGTTTTAGTTCCTTATATTAAGATAAATAGAAGGCAATCTTGTCTGGTTCCAGTTCTAAGAGGGAATGTTTTCAATTTCTCCCTATTCAGTATGATGTTTGCTGTGGGTTTGTCATATATGGCTTATATTATTTTTATGTAAGTCCTATCTATGCCTATTTTGTTAAGCATTTTTATCATAAAAGGGTGTTGAATTTTGTCAAATGCTTTTTCTGCATCTATTGAGAGGATGATATGGTCTTTGTTTTTGCTTCTATTTATGTGGTGAATTACATTTATAGATTTGCATATGTTGAACCATCCCTGCATCTCTGGAATGAAGCCCAGTTGGTCGTGATGGGTTATTTTTTTGATAAGCATCTGAATTTGGTTTGCTAGGATTTTGTTGAGAATTTTTGCATCTATATTCATAAGGGATATTGCTCTGTAGTTTTCTTTTTTGTCGAGTCTTTTCCTGGTTTTGGTATCAGGATGATGTTGGCAAGATAAATAATAGCTTATAGAATAAGATGGATATTAGTTTGTTAAGAAAAGGGATGTCAAAGAGAACTGTTCTGAGTTTTCATTTTGACCTACATTAAAATGTGCATTTATATGTAATCCTATATTTATACTATAAATATTTGCTAATCACATTATATAAGATGCAAAAAAGCACAATTATATAAAAAAATACAGATAGAACTATCATTACCAGACATGCATGCATGTTCTCCTCCCTTAACTTCAAATCAAAGTCTATGCAACAGCACACTTAGTGTTAGCAAGCAACAGCAGGCACTAGCACAATACACTGTACATTGTTAGTACATAATATCCTAGTGTCCAGTACTTTAATATCTTAATATTATTTATTAACATCGGTACCAGCAGTAAGAATGAAGGCACACCAAAGGATCTCAAGAAATAAGATATTATCACTAAAATAAAGTCCTTATTTCAGATCACCAGTTGCCATTTAATATAACAAATAATATGACTTACGATAAATATGACAAATACATTTTGAGTGACAACCATACTCTATGCATTGGATTATACACAGAGGTTGTAACATTAAATAATACAGAAATGGTGACTGCTCATGCAAAGCTTAAAGTCCAGTGTATAAATATGCTCTCATCAAATATCGGCCTTGTTTCTAATTATAGCAGTTCTTTGTTTATGATGATTTCTGGTATCCATTCATTCAGGGGAAGAGATGCTAAGGTGAAAATATATTAATACATTGTACTCCACCTTTCTAAAAATGTGCATAAATATTTTGGAGCAAAGATACTTAATTCTTGAATGGCAAAGACAGAATGCAACCAAATGTTTTCATAGACATAAGTAATTAAGAAATTTTGTTTATATTTAAAAAGATAATATACAAGGTAATAAGGATCCTCACCTTCATCACCAAATAAAAAAGAAAATTCACTATATATAGAAAGTAAATGGAAAGCAATGATTACACCCAGATAGTGTTCTCTCCATGTGGTTTCTGTCTTGTTGCATTCTGTACATATAAAGGAATTTTGTGCTATAGGTCTCTTGGTGGCATTCTGAGGCTTATGCGAGATGTGGGGCCTTGTGTCTTGAAATAGTCATATTCTTGAAGTATGAAACTGAGAGGCAATTGCCAATGACAGCATTTAGTGGAATAACCGGTGTACACTACAGAAAAAAAAAAAAAATCAAACAGACCCAAATGGAAAGACTGGATTAAGTTTTAAAGAGGAGTTTCCAAGTGGAGAGAAGGGCTAGTCTGCAGTAATTGCATCTCACAATCTTGCCTGCCACCTTCACCTTGAATATATATATACATATATATGTGTGTGTGTGTGTGTGCATTTTAAAAGAGTTAAAAAGGAGTGAACAGTAACTAATTCTCATCCATTTTCCTACTCATTTTGATGCAGCTGCATAATAACCTTTACATCCTTGACATTACTTGATTATGTAGCTTAATTAGCATAACACTCATCACTGAATATTAGAGGTTTTTCATCTGATATACCACTTTTAAATCACATTTGAACACCCGAAATTTTAATAACAATCCATTAAGCATAATGCTCATTTACACTGAAAAATATCATATATTTTTAAAAGTGTATTAAGTTTTTTTTTATATTTTCACCCCAATCCTTGATCAAAAATTTACCTTGTGCTGCTTATAAAAAATACATTTGTTCAACCTGAAAATAAAATTACCATATGATCTTGCAATCCCACTAACAGATATATACCCAAAGGAAAGAAAATTAATTGTTTGAGGTATATCTACACTCCCATGTTAATCACAACACCATTCACGATAACAAAGATATAGAATCAACCTAAATGTCTACCAACAGACAAACATAAAGAAATATATATGTACACAATGGAATACTATCAGCCTAAAACAAAAAGAATGAAATCCTGTCATTTGTGGATCGTAGATGAGTCCAGAAGATATTATGTTTAGTGAAATAAGTCAAGCACAGAAAAATAAATACCATATGTTCTCACTCACATGTAAAGCTAAAAATATGATCTCACAGAAATATAGAATAGATTAATGATCACTAGAGGCTGAGAAAGGTAGGTGGTCAGGGGGATAGGGAGAGATTGTTTAATGGATACAAAATTGCAGCTAGATAGGAGAAATAAGTTCTAGTGTTCTATAGCACTTTAGGGTAACTATAGTAAACAATAATTTATCGTAGTTTTCAAATAGCTAGAAAAGAGGATTTTGAATATTACCAACACAAAGAAATGATAAAGGTTAAGGTATGCTAATTACCCTGGTTAGATTATAATCTTCAGTAATTTTTTTATCAGTGTGCTTATAGTTTTATTGGAGGTATTTACATATACATGTTAAAAACCTAAATCTGAGGATGCTACTTCAGAGATGCATTGTGAGCTGCTTTATTAAAGTGAATTAATTGAACTGTTTACCAGTGAATTATGAAATCAATTGTCTAGAAATACTTCTAAACAAAGTTCCCTGTATCATTACACATTGTATAGAGGTATCAAAATATCACACTGTATATCATAAATATGTACAAGCATTGTGTCTATTAAAAAATATACATTAAAAAGACATTTGTCATTAAGATGTGACATTTTTTGATAAAATATAGGTGAGCACATAAAGTTTACTTTTACTAGATTATGATTTTAAGTATATAAAGGAATTTTCACAGGTCAAGATTATGAAATTTATTATAAAGTTTTAAAATAACATTCCAGAAATTATACTTTTAGTAAGTAATAAGTTTTACTAATAAAATGCTTGTATTATATAGAATTGAATATTACTTACATGAAGGAGGGTATCTGTTAATATCACGTTTTATGTGGGAAGGTGTATGAAGATATATGTGTGTATATATATATATAATTACTTAATATATTAAATTTGGCCTTTGACTTCAACATTCATCCCTACTTATTGTTTTTAAAAAGGAATTCTAAATAGATTCTGCATATTACAGGAGTACAAATGTTTAGGTTACATATATTGCCTTTGTCTTGCCTGAGTCAGAGCTTCAAGCGTGTCCATACCCCAGACGGTGTGTACTTCACCCATTAGGTGTGAATTATGTGGGTAAGACAATTCTCATGAACATAAGATTAATACAGAGAATTTTTTGTATCACTCATACTTCAAGTTTGTTACTATTGTGTATATATGTGTTTGTGTCATTCTGCATTTTGCTAAGTATATCTCTGCTGCTGAAAACTATTATTTTGCAATCCATTTTATTAATAAAGGATATGTTTAAGTGCATCAAATACACCCTATATTGCCACACTTTATTAATCATAAAGATTTCTCTCTTAGAAATACTTTAAGATCATTAAAAAGTGTATTTGCTGATGAGAAGGGGGAGGGTCTCCAATTTTTGAAGAGTATTTGTGCTTGACTATACCTTTTGAAGATATTATTCCACCTCCCAGTTACGAGAAAAGGCTGAATTGCCCACTTTTCCACTTGGTCTGTATATACAGAGTGCAATGAGTTGTTTTTGCAAGCAAGGCCACTAAAAACTGAGAAATACCAAGGAGTACAAGAAGAAAATTGTGGCACTCTACATTAGAATTCACAGAGCAACAGAGGCATGCTTCTACAGGATATTTAAAAGCTTCTTTAAACAAGTTACACTCAATGAAAATATTCACTTAGTAAATGTGACTTAAATAGCAATTTGAAAATTTTCACGACCAAAAAGCATTGGCAATGACAACAAAATTCTAAATCCAGTCACCCAAATCCTGCTAATATACATTGTGTACCTATTGTAAGCACAATTCTGCTACTGAGATGTGAGGAAACAGACATACAGATGAGAGCCAGGTTTGAGTGACAGCCTTATTGTCAACATTTTCAAAGTGCTCTTACGTGGCACTACAGGTATACAGCATGAACCTTTCAAACATTCTAATTCATGCATTATTCTAAGAAGATAGCACTAAAGAATTGTAAAAGTACACATGCTTTCATGCTCAATATTTTTTACAGTTGAGTCACATCACACTCTCGTTATATGCATTCCAATGACAAAAGGAAAATACATTTAAAATGTTACATATTTAGTCTTACATTACAAACTTTTGTGATTGAATGACTCTTCATAATACCTCCCTTATAGTAGTCAACACTAGAAGAAATATCTATGTTTTGAGCAAAGGGACAAACCTTGAACATAAAAATTCCTGCAAGAAGCGTCAGTCACAAAATTTAAGACATGGAAGCAACTTTTGAAATGAACAAGCTAGACTTCCACGTTTTGTTTGATGAAACTGAGACAAAAACAAATAAAACCACTCTACAGAAGAGACATTAAAAAGTGTGCAGTTCACAAAGCTAAATGCTGACAGAAGTAAAAGGAAACAAAAAAAGGCAGAAAAAGGAGAAGCAGAAAACAAAACAAAACAAAATCCCTACTTCTACAAATGAGACGACAACCTTATTGCCAAACTCTTTTAACAATGTCATAAGAGCAAAATTTCCGATTCCACTCTTCTGAGCCTTGGGGTTCTTTAGGGGTATCAAAAGGCCAATTGACACAGATCCCACTTAACAAGAACAAGTTGCTTTATTATGACTTTGAAATATTTGGATTCTGCCTAAAACATCATTTCATCTGTAGGTTTGGTTTGGAGCCATTATGGGCATTTGCTTCTGAAAGCTTGAAACTCCTGGGTGAAAATTGTATATATATATATATATAATCCATTTACAGATAGTTTCCAACTTATGATAGATTGACATAGGAATTTTTTGACTTTATGATAGGTTTATGGGGGTATTCAATACATTTTCAACCTAACAGTGTTTTCCTCTTACGATAGGTTTATCGAGACATAACCCCATCATAATTTGAGGAGCATTTGTATTTGAAACCATATTCAAAATTTCAAATGATGTAGAAAATGTAAAAATTCAACAGTTTCTGTTAATTGGAGGTAGGTCAATAAATGCTTATTGTTAAAATTAGTTAGTACAGGAAAAAATATTTAAGTGATTTCATATAACCCCAGCTGATTCTTTATAAAACAATTTAAGCTAATAAAGGCAGAAAATTATAGAATTTGCATGATAACTACTTTATCACACCTAATAAAATGATTAAGGCAATAACAATCAAATATGAAGATAATGAGAAAATAATAAGTTGTTGAGAAACTTTATAATGGAATTTTCAAGTTGTCACTACTTGAACCGACTGAAGACCCTTATGTTGGTAACAACTGACTTGGTGAGATGCTATGCAGGCTCCTGATGTGACATGGGTATAAAGCATTAAGTATTGCCTACTCTAGAGAGTAAGTTCAATATGAATCTAATCAAGATTTTAGATATAATTTCCAGTTTACAATAAGTACAGAAGATGGATGATACTTTAATTGACACCACAAAGAAAAACATCAAAGAAATCAGAATATGGGGCATTCTACCGGACGGCAGATGTGATTTCTTCAACAAATAAAGAGCATTTTAAAAGGAGAATAAGATGGATAGAAAGATAAGACTGTTGTAGATTAAAAGAGACATAACAAAAATTAAAGTCAAGTATATCACTGACAAATCACAAAACTAAATCAAAATGAAGTTTTTACTAAATTTCCCATTTGTAGGTTTTAACATAATTTGGCCACCATGATATCTGTTTTACTCATTTGAGAGACACCAGATGATGACTACTCAGATCATATATACAATGTTCTGGGAAGCTGTATTTCAAAGTAAGTGATCATAAACAATTGGACATGCCTACAGAAATTGCAGATGTTTGGGTCTTTTATAAAAATTTGTGTTAGTCTACATTTAGCTAGCTTCTAATACTGAAAAAAACTATGCAATATTTATTTCTTAATCATCTTATCCCTTTTATTCCTGTTGTGTATTTTTTGTTAATAATCCAAGACCATATGTGGATGGTTTCCCCTCTGGATTGTCAGTACTATTCCAAAGGCCTATGTCTCTGTTCTTGTGCCAATGTAATGCTGTTTTAATTACTATAGCCTTTTAGTACAGCTTGAAGTCCGGTAGACTGATACCTCCCAATTTGTTCGTTATACTTAAAATTGCTCTGGCTATACGAGGTCTTCTCTGGTTCCATACAAAGCATTTGATTATTTTATCTAGATCTGTAAAGAATGATGATGGTATTTTAATAGGGATTGCATTAATTCTGTAGATTACTTTAGGTAGTACAGATATTATAATGATATTGATTCTACCAATCCATGAGCAAGGTAGGTTTCTCCATCTGTTTACATCTTCTACAATTTCTTTTCTTAGTGTTTCCTAGTTCTCCCTGTATATGCCAATACAGTGGCATGATGAGCATTGTAGAGGGGAAGGGCCTGCCTCTATTCCTCATTTGGGTGAGGCAAAGACATAAAATATGACCAAAATGTTTGTACCCTCATAATATAAATGAAATAAAAAATAATCCAAGAACTTCTATCTTCTGCAACCTAATTTCCCAGTGTTCAAGGGTCATAATTACAATGTCTCATTATTGACCATCCACTGACAATATCCAAAAGTCTTTCCTTGTTTCAAATTCTTCTTAATATTGCTTCACACTATTAATCAACTCCATATCTCCAACTCCTGGCTTCAAGTGGTCCTGCCACCTCTGTCTCCCAAATTGCTAGGACTACAGGTGTGAGCTACCATGCCTAGCCCTCAACTCCATGTAAAAATTTTCCCCCCATACCAACATTTCTTTGCTTGTCCTTCATTTTTCTTGTTTCTATAATTAACAAATTTTCCTCAACTCATTATATGTATCTTCTCTCAGTTTCAAGTTAATATGTTCATCTCTTCCTTCTTTAGGCCTATGTTTCCAGCTGTCCATGTTACAAATTTATTTGCCAACTATGTAACTCATCAGTGCACATGGCTTCAGATTTAAGTGATAATATTCAACAGCATCCCCTTGATCTTTATATAGTATTCTGTTCATGGTAGAAATTCACCAATTTCTCACTAACAAATATGAAACTATAAAGCTATTATTTTTAAAGATGAGGTCTGACTTTATTGCCCAGATTTGAGTGCAGTGGTACCATCATAGCTCACTGCAGCTTTGACCTCTTAGGCTCAAGGGATACTCTCATCTCACTCTACAGAGTAGCTGGGACTACAGGCATGTGCCATCATGCTTGGCGATTTTTTTTTTCATTTTTTTCAGAGACAGATCTCACTATGTCATCTAGGCTGGTCTCAAACTCCCAGCCTAAGGCAATCCTCTTAATTCAGCCTCCTGAGTAGAAATTATGGGTGTGTGCCACTGTATTGGCTGAAACTATTGATATCAGTTTTTATAAAATTAGTATAAAGTAAAATGTTATCAGAGAGAAAAGTCTTTTCTGGAACAATTATTTTTAAAATTATATTATTTCTTTTTTTCATATTCTTAAACTAAGAAATCTTAGTTTCTTTCTACAGTAAGAAAATGGCATCCAAAGCATGTTCCTTTGGATATTAAGTTAAATATTTACATTTTAAAAAGGCAGTCTCATGTATAATAAACATAAACTGGGAGAGATATAATATTTAGATTGAAACTATGTCTAATTTATTTATAAATGACTATTATAAATATAATAAAATTTGATTTGAATACTTAGGAAAGGAAATCAAGTATTCATATTCTGTATTCACAAAAGCTTTTAAAGGGTAATTATCTGTACTATTGTCTAATTAGAAATTTAAAGATATTCCACTTCATAATATAGTTGAATGCAGTACAGCCAAATGAGCTCTCATTAAATCCAAGAATGATCAAAGTATGTTAAGTTCTGGACATTAAGTGAATATTGAACTAATTATTTCTTCAAATAAAATACCAAGGGATATATAAAAGACCACTAAATATCTTCTCTTTCCTCATTATCCACTTGAAACTTGGAAAATGTTTCACATTTAGTCATATATTACTAAGTTATAAGCTATGCTTTGGAATTCAACAAGATAAGCTGTGGTAACTTGAAAGGATTTAATTAATTTTGGTGATTTATTAATTAATAAACTGTAGAACTAAGGTATATGACTTCCTAAAGTTCCAAAGAAGGTCAGTTTAAGTCCACATGTTTTTGTCCTTTAAAAATATTAGTAGAGGAAGGAGATGGAGCAAGATGGCTAAATAGAACCCTCAACAATTGTCTCTGTGCAGGAATGCCAAATTGAACAACTCCCCATGCAAGAAAGCACCTTCATAAGAACTAAAATATCAAGTGAGAAATCATAATATCTGGATTTAACATAATATCAAGGAAAGAGCCATTAAAGAGTAGAGGAGATTGTTTTGCATTGTCTACACAATGTATCCCCCCATCGCTTGGCAGCACAGCAAGTAGAATCTGTGTATTTTGGGAAGGGAGAATGGGTAAGTGTGAGACTGCATTGGCACTCAGTGCTACTTTGTCACAGTAGAATACAACACAGGGTAGAATTCTGCTGGCACCCAGGGAAGGAGAATTTAGATCATTCCTGGACCAGTGGGGAATTCTCAGTGACAGTGGGAGGAAACTGAGTGTGAGCTGGCTCTACTACCAGCTAACTAAAGTGGCCTGGGGCCCCGAATAACTCTGAGTGGCAGTTAGGACAAAAAGTCTACAGTCTCTGAGCAAATCCTGATGCTACACTTGGGGTGCATGTGAACCAGTACAATACCAGTGATGTTGGCCTTGGGAGTGCTTGCCTCACCCCTCCCCTGACCCTAGGGAGTGCAACCCCAGAAGAGACTTCTGCTTGGGAAAGGAGAGAAAAAAGTACAAAGGATTCTGTCTTATAACTTGGGATACCAGCTTAGCTACAGAGAAATAAAGCACTGAGCAGATTTATGAAGCCCCCAATTCCAGATCTTAGCTTATGGACAATGTTTCTAGACTCATCCTTGACCAGAAGAGAATCTGCAGCCCTAATGTAAAGGACCCAGTTCTAGCAGGATTTACCACCTGCTGACTAAAATTTTATTAGGCCTTGAATACACATCAGTAGTAGCCAGGCAGTAGTCACCATGGGCCTTGGGCAAGACCCAGTAGTGTGCTGGTCTGCAAGGCTTCAGTTGTGACCCAGCACAATGCCAGCTGTAGTGGCCATGGGAGTGCTTATGTCACTACTAGCTAGATTCAGGCAGCCCAGCACAGAGATATACTACTTCTAATGGTGGAAAATAGAGAGATGAGAATGAGTGACTTTGCCTGGTAACCCAGGGAATTCTACCTTATCTCACCCAAGGGAATCAAGGCAGTATATATAGCAGTCTGTAAGAATTGTGGTGTTCCCGGGCTTGGGGTATCCCTAATATTGATAAAGCTGAAATGACAACATACTCAGATCCCCTTTGAATTCAATCCCCTTTAAATACCTGGAAAGCCCTCTCAAGAAGCATGGGAGCAAACAAGACAAGACTGTGAAGACTGGAATAAATATCTAACTCTTCAATGTGCAGACATCAAGAAACATTGAAAAAACGTTAAGGACATCCAGGAAAAGATGACCAAAACAAAGAAACTAAGTAAGGCATCAGTGAACAATCCTGGAGTGATGGAGATATGTGCCCTTTCAGACAGAGAATTTAAAATAGCTGTCTTGATGAAGATCAACAAACTTCAAGATAACACAGAGAAGGAATTGAGTATTCTACGAGAGAAATTTAACAAAAAGATTAAAATAATTTTAAAAAATCAAGCAGAAATTCTGGAGCTTAAAAATGTAATTGACAAACTGACAAATGAATCAGAGTTTCTCAACAGAATTAATCAAGCAGAAGAAATGTGTAGTGAGTTTGAAGACAGGCTATATGAAAATATGCAAAAGAGAAAAAAAGAAAAAAAAAGAATAAGAATGAAGCATGCCTACAATATCAAGAAAACTGCCTCAAAAGGGCAAATCTAAGAGTTATTGGCCTTAAAGAGAAAGTAAAAAGATCAAGTTCAAACATTTATTCAAAGAAATAATAACAGAAAACATCCCAAACATAGAGAAAGATATAATTATTCAGGCAGATGGTCATAAAATACCAAGCAGATACCTTAATAAGACTTCCTCAAAACATATAATAAGCAAGCACTCATAGGTTATTGAAAAGGAAAGAATACTAAAATCAGCAAGAGAAAGGAAGCAAATAACATATAAAAGACTCCTGATACATCTAGCAGCAAAATTCTCAGTGGAAACCTTACAGGCCAAGAGAGAGTAGCATTATATATCCAACGTCCTAAAGGAAAAAAAAATCCGAATTAGAATATTATATCCAGAAAAATTATTCTTCAAACATGTTGGAGAAATAAAGACTTTCAAGACGTTCTCAGATAAACAAATCTGAGGGATATTGTCAACACTAGACCTGTATTTAAAAAATGCTAAAGAGAGTCCATTAATGTGAAAGAAAATGACATTTATGAGCAACAAGAAATCATTTGAAGGCATACAACTCTCTGGTAACAATAAGTACACAGACAAATACAAAATAGTCTATTATAGTAATTGCAGTGTGTAAACCCATGATATCTTTAGTGGAGACACTAAAGGGCAAATCTATCAAAATTAATAACTGAAACAACTTTTTAAAGAGCTAGACAATACAAAAATATATAAATAGAGACAGCAAAAGGTCAAAAAGTGTCAGGGGGTACAGTTAGTTAAAATGTAGAGATTTTAGTATTCTCTTTGCTTATTTCCTTATTTTAAACTTTTCTTTTTAATCAGAGTTATCATCTGTTTAAAATCTTTGTTTATAAGATGTTACTTTTAAGCCTCATAGTAACTATACTACAAAAACCTATAACAGATACACAAACAACAAAAAGCAAAAGATTAAGATATACTACTAGCAAAAATCACTTTTACACAAAGGGAAGACAGGAAGGAAGAAAAAAAAGAAGGAGAGGGCTGACAAAACAACAAGAAAACTAATAACAAAATTGTAGTAGTAAATGCTTACCTATCAACAATAACATTGAATGTAAATGGAATAAATTCTCTAGTCAAAATTCACAGAATGGCTAAATAGACAATAAAAACAAGACCCAACCATATGCTGCCTACAAGAAACTTACTTCACCTATAAAGGCACACATTCACTGAAAATAAATTAATAGAAAAAATTGTTCCAGCTAAATGGGAGCCAGAGAAAGAGCAAGAGTAACTATACTTATATCAGATAAAATAGATTTCAAGACAAAACCAAAAGGAGACCAAAAAGATCATTAAGGAATGACAAATGAGTCAATTCAATGAGAGGATATAAAATTATAAAATTATAAATATACATGCACACTATGCAGGAACACCTAAATATGAGATGTAAATATTATTAGAAATGAAGAAAGAGAGAGACTCCAATAAAATAGTAGCTGGAAACCTCAACACCCCACTTTCAGCTTTGAAAAGATCTAGACAGAAATCAACAAAGAGATCTCATACTTAAACTGCACTAGACCAAATAGACCAAAAAGACATTTACAGAACATGTAATCTAACAACTACGGAATACACATTCTTCTCCTCAGCATATGGAATATTCTCAAGAAAGACTATATGTTAGGCAATAGAACAAGCTTCAAAAATTCAAAACACTGAAATCATATCAAGTATTTTTTCTGATCAGAATGAAGTAAAACTGGACATTAATAACAAGATGGACTTTGGTAACTATCCAAACACATGGAAATTAAACCATGTGGTCTTGAATGACCACTGGGTCAATGAAAAAATTAAAAAATTTCTTGTAACTAATGCAAATCAAAACAGAATGTATCAACACCTATGAGATTGAGACAAAAAAATACTAAGAGAGAAGTTTATAGCAATAAACACCTATACCAAAGAAAGCAGAAAAAATTCAAAAAAAACCTGATGCTACCTCTTAAAGAAGTAGAAAAGCAAGAACAAACCAAACTCAAAATAGTAGGAGGAAAGATATAAATATTAGAGCAAAAAATAAAATAAATATAAAAGATTAATAAAATGAAAGTTATTTTTTAAAGATAAACAAAATTGACAAAATTTTAGACAAAGTAAAAATGAAGACTCAAACAAGTAAAGTTAAAGTCAAAAAAGGAGACACTACAACTGATGCCACAGAAATTCAAAGAATCATTACACACTATTTTTAGCAACTATATGCCAATAAATTGTAAAACCTAGAAGAAATGCATAAACTAGAAACACAGATAATGTACCCAAGATTGAACCACAAAGAAATCCAAAACCAGAAAAGATCAATAACAAGTAACAATTCTGAAGTAGTCTCCAATCAAACAAAAGCCTAGACACCAATAGCTTCACTGCCAAATTCTATCAAATATTTAAAAAATTATCAAAACTATTCAAATTATTCCAAAAAATCAAGGAGGAGTGAATACTTTCAAACTCCTTCTGCAAGGCCAGTACTACCTTCATATGAAAACCAAAGACAACAAAAAGGAAAACTATGGGCCAATATCCCTTATGAATGTATACATAAAAATTTCAACAAAATATTAGGAGACTGAATTCAACAACACATTAAAAACATCATTTATCATGATCAAGTGAGATTCAACCCAGGCATACAAGGATGCTTCATCATACACAAATCAGTAAATGTGATACATCATAGCAACAGAATGAGAGACAATAACTACATAATCTTTTCAATAGATGACAAAAAAAATCAAGAAAATTCAACATCCCTTCATGATAAAAAATCTCAAAAACTATATATAGATGGAAAATAAATCAACATGATAAAAGCCACATATGACAAACCCATCAAACCCATTACTGGTATCATACTATACTGGCAATATTGAAAGCCTTTCCTCTAAGATCTGGAACTAAACAGGGTGCTCATTTTCACCACTAGTATTCAACATAGTACTGGAGGTCCTA